>VYZP01057577.1:35677-72442 GCA_013400635.1 Hypocryptadius cinnamomeus | reverse complement strand
TTTTTTTCTTTTTGTGTGTGTGTGTTCTGCTGTTGCTGTCGATGTTTTCCTTTCGTGGGAGGCTGACCGTTACCGGTTGCTGCTGAGTAAGATCTCCAGCCAACACGGACACGACGTGATGAACTGTCTGGAATAACAGGGCCCCCAGCCCTTGGCGAAGCTGATCCGGACGCTGTTGGGGTCGTAGGGCCCGTCTGCATAATCCAGCTCGGCCGTGTGCTGCAGCAGGCAGGACTTCTCGTAGTCAAACACCTTGATGGAGTAGCCCGGCATCACCTTGCGCACGATCAGAGTCCTACAGTTGGGGATGTCCAGTGTCGGGGAGTTGACGAAGATGGGATGCTCGCTGCGGTTGTAGGCCCACACCCCGTCCGGTTCCTTGCTCAGTAAAATCCCGTAGCCGATTTTACTTCGAGTCCTTCTCACAGTCTCGCTCCTGTTGTCCAGGTTTAGCTGTCCGAGGCAGAAGCCGTTTCCTTGAGGTAGGTCGTAGAAGATACTGACAGACTGTTCGTACACTGTGTAGAGGCGGCCCACGCGCGTCCGGTGCTCCCAGTAGGCCACGTTGCACCAATGGCTCCTCTTCACGGCATCGGGCGACGTGCTGGCGTCTGTGGGGACAGAGAGGGAGTCAGGAGTGCTGGGATCACCTGGGAAACCACAGGGGTGGAGCCTGGGAAACAGCTCCTCCCACCCATCAGTTCTGCTCAGTGAGAACTTGAACCTGTGCTCAACCCAGCCCTTGCGTTCAACACAAATTTCATGTTCAACCCAAAGATGGTGCTCAACCAAAAACTTGTGTTCAACACAAACTTTATGGTCTTCCCAAAATTGGTGTTCAACCCAAAGATGGTGCTCAACCCAAAACTTGTGTTCAACACAAATTTCACACTCAACTCAAAACTTGTGTTCAAGCCAAAGCTGGAATTTAACTTGAAGTTCGTGCTCAGCCTAAAACTTGTGTTCAACACAAACTCCATATTCAACCTAAACTTGTATTTAACCTGAAGTTCATGCTCAGCCCAAAACCTGTGCTCAACCCAAAACTTGTGTTCAACACAAATTTCATGCTCTTCCCAAATCTGTGTTCAACCCAAAGATGGTGCTCAACCCAAAACTTGTGCTCAACACAAACTTCATGTTCAACCCTGTATTTGCGTTCAACCCAAACTTGTATTTAACCCAAAATTTCACAATTCACCTCAAAAGTTCTGTTTAACTCAAAGTTTGTGCTCAACCCAAAGCCCATCTTCAACCCAAAGCTTGTGTTCAACCCAAATCCTGTCTTCAATTACATCAAATGCCACCAAGAGTGGTGGCTCAAACCCAGGCTGGAGACAGGACACCCACCATCTCCCATGAGCTCAGCACATCTCTCTCTCCAATTTAATGTCCAACCCTGCATCCACAGCTGGGCCTGCATGTCCTCAGGATATCTGCATTCCTCCCACCGGAGCCAGCACGGACACTGTCCCGGTATGCTAGGCCTGGTGGCTCCCCAGCACCCCTGTGCTCCTACAACCCCACCTTCCAAGCCCAACTTGTGCCGAGCTGACCCCCGGGGATGTCCAGGATGTGCCTGGATGAGTGACCCGCTGGGTGTCTCCTCTGTGTAATATTCTCTGACAGCAACGCTGATGTTCCCACGGGGAACATGAAATCTGAGGAAGTGTTTCATGCCAAGGGGGAGTAGCTGCTATGAACTATACATGTCCTTCTAAAAACCCACTGGAACTCTCTCCAGACAATGAGAGACGTCTCTTCTTTCTAGGAATTACACTCAGGGAAGACGGGAGGGATGCAGGCTGCCAGAAATCTGTTTAATCTATGATGCCTCCAGAATTTATGATGTCTCCAGAAGGAAGACAGGAAAAGAAGGAGCCCCAAAGAGGGCGAATTAACCACTCGCTGAACATCATTCCTGCTCCTACCACACGGGTTAACGGAAAACCGCCGTGGAATTTCCAGCAAGGAGCTCTGCTCCGGGCCAGCCGCGCTCCGTGGCCGGCATTAAGCTCCCTGACAGTCCCTCACGTGCCCGCGGCCTGCTGACCCCGGTGCCTCCGTGCCATCATGTCCCATTAACTCGCCCGCGGGGTGATGCCATTATTTTGCTCCAGAGCCCCCATTGACACACCGGATTTCAGGCACAGCCCTCCAGCCCCGCTTCTTTTCAGGCTCAAATTACCCTGGAGGAGACCGGGCTCCCCTCCCCATTAACCAGCTTTGAATTAAGCGGCTTTGTTGGAGTTTAACTGGAGTTGTAACCATACAAATTTAAGGGGAGGGCCGTGGGGGAGGGGGTGGCGGGGCAGGCAGGGAGGCAGCAGGATGCCCTTTGCTGTGGGCAATGCTCATCAGCCTGAAGCAGCCCCTCCACCCACCACAGGTCATATTTTGGAGGAACCATGCCAGTCTCTTCCCCTTCACCCACCACAGGTCACATTTTCAGGGGGACCCTGTCAGTCCATCCCTCTACCATCAACTGGGATAACTTCCACTAAACCAGGGTGCTAAGAGACCCATCCATCTTCCACAGCATCCAGCTTCCACAGTCATTTTTCCCCTGGGACACCCTACAGATGGCTCCCAATGCCTTCCCAAAGCTCTCCCCAAACACTGAACTTTGCTGTTGTCCCACTCAAGTGATCTGGGGGCTACACACCAGCTCAGGGCCTTTCATGTGCCGGGGCTGGAGGCTGGTAGCAATTACTGAGCTCTGCATCTGTTTAACCTCCCAACCTCCTCAAAGCCCTCCATGCCCATTAGCTATGTTGGTTTTGTTATTACATTTTTGAGAAACTACTGCTTAGCCCCTGCATTTCCCTTACAGATTAAGGATGGGACAACTTCAAACCTCCAGTGTCCCCAGCAGCTCCATTAATCAGGGGAACAGTCAGCAATAAACATTTAAATAGGAGTTTCTCATGGTTTAGTGCAAATTAACATACAAGGGGAGGAAAGTAAAGCTGGAGGAAAACAGTGCCTATCCTACAAAAATATTTTGCTGGAGGTGCCAACAGCCCTGGTGCCATCTCTGCTTTCCAGGAACTGGGAAATATCTAAGCAAAATCATCCATGAAAACATGGATGATTTCCACATGCATTTGAAACAGCTTTATTAAAAGCATTTCCATGCAACTTATGGCAGGAACTTCCCCCCATCCATCCATGAATGCAGCCCCTTGCCAGTGAGCTCCTCATCTCTGTCATCCCACAGCTCCTGCCTGGCAGTGCCAGCTCTGCCAGCTCACAGCACCCCTGGAGAAGTCCTGTGCTCCTTCAAACAGGCCACGACGTGAGTTTCAGGTAACTGCACCTCCAGAAGTGAGAAGTTTCCCTTCAACCCACTTCTTCTGGCCAGGGGAGAGGAAAGTCTTTAAAATCCAAAAAAAGCAACCCACAGGGAAGTAACCCCCTGGAAGGGGACAGCTCAAGGCTCATCTGAGCAGCCCCTGCCCGCAGGAAGCGGTCGCAGGGTCCTCTCCCAGCGCTCCCCGTGCTGCGGTGGGTTCCTCTCCCTCCTTTTATCTCCCAGTGCACTCAACCAATTCCTGCAAAGATGAACTCATCCCGCAGGCCTGACATAAAACAAGCACTTCAGCAAGCCCCCAAATCAGGGGGGCCTGTGCTGTGTCTCATCCCCTGCCAAGTATTAGTTTCGCCTCCAGCTATTAGCCACTACCACTCTGCAGAGAGCAGGGGCGGCCGGCACACCACCACCTCCTCCTCTGCCTTTTAAATAAATATTCCACTTTTCCCTCCTCTTTTTTTCCACTCTGTCCTTTATGCACAGACAAGAAAATCCACTTTTTGTTCTGTTTTTTCCTCCCACTTCTGCTGGAACAGAGGCGGGCTTGTCAGCGTTCTTTTTGAAGAAAGGAAAATATTTGAGTCCCGCAGTAGTACAGGAGGGGTTTTTAACAACTATCATTGTAGGCAGCTACAACTTGTAGCAGCTCCAGAGGGGCTGGCGTCAGGGCTATCTCCTCCATCAAAGCCACCTTCATCCATCAGATGGAGGGGCTGAAATTCTGCCTTGTGTTTACTCCTTCCTCCACCACTGCTTCCTCCATGCAGGAATGCCTCCCAGCACATCCCAAAGTGAATTCAAACAATTACAGATAAAGGAACAAGATAGGAGAATCCAACCCAGAATTTAAAGGGAAAAGGCTCCTACGTGGCTCAGGCAAAAGGAATCTGGGTCTGGGAATAAATGCAGAGAGCAAACACTCTAAGTCCTGCTGGCGTTAGCAGCACTGCTGCTGTTGCTCCCTGCAGAGTGTGGAGGTAAAGAAAATAACTTGAGGTTTGAGACTATTTGTGATTTGACAGCATTTTATGCCAGTAAAGTTCAAAGGAGTGCTTTAAAAGAGAAAAGAAAGATGCTTTTTTCCAAAACAAAACGCTGCACAGTCCCACTGCTTGATGTTGCACTTGAAAGCAGGATGGAAAACATGGGCAGATCACGAAGCACATGAAACAAACGGCTCTGATTCACTCTTTGGCTTTTCCAAAGCCACCAAACCTCCTCCCAGCAGGTCAAATGACCCCCTCAATACATGGCTGCAAGGAAGAGCTTCTCAAAACACACTGAAGAGGTGCCCATAGGGAAGACCATGCACATGAAAAATAAATCACTGCACTCTCCAGATGTGATGGGGACTTGAATGCACATCCAGGCAACCTGGAAATAAAGCAAGATATTCAAAAGTCCTCCCACCACAGAGCCCACTCCCCATTTCCATGTCCCTCCCTCCTGTAGTTCTGTGCCACAGGGCAGCCTCACACTCCACTGGCCATGGAGCTCAGTTACACCCTGCCTCAACACCTTTCCATCCACTTTTACTCCACTTTTGGACTATTAGACCCATGCTCAGTCTTCTTCCTCCCCTCTGCCCCAGCACAGGTATTTACACTGCCCAACACACAGGAGTGGGGAAGCAGGAAGGTTACAGCCATACACAGGTCACTGTGAACACGGTCCAGATAAAAAGCCCAGCACAAAGAACACACACATTTCCCCAAAATCTATTAACAGTTCACTGGGGAGCCATCAGTTAAAATAATCCCTCATTAATACCCCTAGAAACAAGCACCAGGGTAAGGAAGGGGTTAAAACTTTCCACAGCAGAAATGGAATTTTTATGGCCCTGCAAAAAAAAAAAAACCAAACCACCAAGAAAGAAAGAAAAAAAAAGAAAGAAAAAAAAGAAATTAATTGTCAATCTGCCCCAGCAAAGCTCACAACCATTTTCTTTAAGCCAATATACTTAAAATACCTGTGCCATACAAGTTTCAGCTGGAATGCAACACTGTGCCCCCCAGAGCCCCCCTGCCACCAGCACGGCCCCTTGGGCTGGGGAGAGGCTGAGAGCTGTCCCCAGCATGGGGACCCCTGAGGGGACACAAACCAGCCCCTTCTGGCTGCCCATCCTCAGGGGGAGCCGTGGGTGGCACCCTGAGGGCACCTGGGAAGGGTTGGTGACCCCGTCTCGGTCCCACCATGGGAGCGCCCCGATGTTGGGCACACTGTGTGTATTTAGGGCAACATCCTAATCCCAGCAGGGAACAGACACAGGAGGCTGGGCAGGAGCTTCTCCAGGTGAAAATCCTGGTGAGCACAGGACAGCTCAGTCCCCTTCCCTAACTGCTCCTTGGTTTCTCCAGGGAAGCTGCTGGGGCTCCTGAGGGGAAAAGGCAGGTGGGTGCAAGCAGCAGGATGGGCAGCTCTGGTTTTCCTCCTGGATGTTTTCCTTAAAGCCCAGCATCAACAGAGGATCCTTTATTGGCCCAGCTTTCACCAAGAAAAGCTTCTCCCTGGTTGACAGAGGCCCTGAGAAGCGGTCACCAGCTGCCCAGCCGATGGCCAAGGGCAGCCACAGGGACAGCCAGCTGCACCTTCCCGTGCTGCTCAGCACCAAACTCCCTCCCAGGTTTCTGGTTTACTCCACTGAATATAAGGATTCAGCCCAGCTCCTGTCTCAACTATAAAACAAGAATGTGATTTTTTATTGCACCAAATCTGGTGACACTGTGGTGTCACTGGTGTCACTGTGGGGTCCCAACCCCTCCACCCTCACAAGGCATGTTCCTCGTGGTGGATGTGGCTGTTGGGCAGCCATGGACACCAGTTCAGCTCCTTTATCCCACAAAAACCATGGGAAGACAGCTGAGAAGAGCCCTGCCCACCACCATGTCCACCATCCTCCTCCTCTTCCAGCCCTTCCCCTGGAGCAGAGCTCTGCTGCTCCCCAGCCTCCTCCTCCAGCAGATTTAATTTGTTAACCCAGGAGATGATTAACTCTGAGGAACACTTGCGCTGGGTTAATTAATTAAATTAGTTCAAAAAAAAGGGTCTGACGAGCACCAGAGCCGGTGCAAGAGGTGTGTGGAGAGGCCTGGGGGGAAAGGGGGACATTTCCATGGCAGCCCAAGAAACAAAAGCAACACAGGACAAGGAGCCAATGCCAAGAATGAGGATGAAAACAATTTTCTCTGCATAAAAGAAACCACTCTGCAAAATCATCAGCTCATGCTAATTTTTTTTTATATCCTTCAAAGCAAAACACATGCCATGTTTAGTTCTGCCCGGAAATTTGGAAGTCATCATCAGTTAGCTTATTTTTAAGCTAAACTCAAGGAGTTTGCTTCTAATGGACCTTCCCAGGCCATTAAATCCGCAGTCCAGAACATGATTTTAAGGTATTTTAGCACTGTTTTTCTCCCCCGGCTCCCCTGTTTTAGAAAGGACTTTTCAGCCAAGGGTGAAAACTGGAAAAACCCAACTTGGGTATTTTTCCCTGACATTTTTATGTGTTCCTTCTAAACGCCAAAGTTCTCAGAGATTTAGGTGGTGTTTTCAAAATGTTTTTGAGTCCAACAGTCTCTGTTAACCTCAGCCTGTCTTGCTTAGAGCTTTCAGGCACATCCATGGCTTTTCCAGCTCCTGGGCCGTGCAGGTACCTGCGTTACACCTGGCACGTCTGAGGGAACACAACAATGTAAATACAGCTTCAAAAGGAGCCCCGAACGTCACCGCCCACGCTGGCTGCCACTTCTGAGAGCATCAGACCTGTCATCAACCACAGCCTGCCTGGGACTTCTTCCCTCTTGGAAACCAGCCCTGGATAAACCCAAACCCAGCAAAATCCTGGGGTCGTGCTTGGCATCTCCACAAGCATCCACCCCTGTGCCCCAACCAGCTGGAAAATGGGGAGAAAAATGAGCTGGTGAAAACCACGGGGAAAGGTTGGGCAGGGGAAGGTCCCCACTGTTTGATTTTCTGTAAAATGCAGAGGTTTGATGAAAATCTTCCCTGTGTTGTCTGCTGAGATTGGCTTTTTCTTCTGCCTGCTCCTGGCAGAGCACCAGCTCCACTCACAGGGGAGAAGGTTCATTCCCAAAAGTGCCCTCTGCAGCAGGGTGAGGGAAGCCAGGACCAAAATGGGGGGAAAACCCCTTTATTTCCCACTTTTACATTGAGAACTTGCACATTTTCTGGTCCTCCACCCAACCATGTGTGCAGTCCCTTTTTTGTTCCCCCAGAGCCTGAAAAACGCTGAGAATCTGGGAGAAATCACCCCATAAATCACGGGATGGCAGAACTCCCCTCCAGCCGCAGCTGTGACGTCCAAGGCTCCTTTCCCCACGCCCGCTGCTCATCAATCCGGGGGCTGCAATCCCAGCCACATCCCAGCGGGATGGGCACGGATTGGGATGGCCAAGTGGGATCTCCTGGGCTCTCACCCGCCTTTGGAAGCCGCTCTGGCTTGGCAGAGCAGCTGTGGGTGCTGTCAGCATCCCCTGGGGGAGCGGGATAATCCGCCCAGCGGCCGGAGCCACGGCGCATCCCACGGCGGGGCCGAGGCGCTGGGAAATGGGATAAATATAAATAATCATAGTTTTCGCTCCCAGAGAAGTTTCGGCTGAGCGCTTCAAAGCCTTTTAAAAGCAGAAACTAATTAGTAGGTCCCTCAGAAGAGAAACAGGAATAACACCCCTTCCCGCCTCCATCGCGCCGCTCGCGAAGAGCACGTTGGGCGCTGGAGCCGAGCCTGGGAATCTCCTCAGCGGAGGGGGACGGGCCAGAGGCTTTGGCTGCACCAAACCAACCCTGCTGGTTCACACCAGCACTAATCCTCAATCCTTAACGATGGAAAAGACCTCCAAGGAAGGGGTTTCTCCCAGGGTGGAGCTGTTTCTGAAGCCAGAGGCCGAGTTGGTGAGGATGTCATGAAGAGGCTGCAGAGATGCTGCTTGAGCCTCCTCATTTCCCACACCTCCCAAGAACATCAGGGTGTCCCCACAGCAGCAGCAGGACCACTGACCCAGCACTGGCTGCTTTTTTTATCCAGTTGTTGGATAATCCACGGGCACTGAGCTCCTCCAAACCAGGAAGGCTGTCCTGCAAAGGCCAGGCAGCCCATCACCACCTCCTCGCACAGCCCAACCCCAAATTACAGCTCAGCTCCCGCCAGGAACAACCCAAATTTGCCATTTCCAGAGGGGAATGCTCAGCTTCCCCTTCATGAGGCCTCCTTCAGATGTCCCAGCTGATCACAGAAAATCCACTTCCCAAAACACCAGGGAAATGGGAACTTTGGACTTTGCAGCTCACACAGGACACAGGACCCTGAGCAGGCTGTGGCTGCAGCAGATTTTTAGTTTCCTAACCAGAAATGAGTGGAGTTGCCTCCCTGGGAGGAAAACCAAAGCAACACCAAACAAGACACCGCCACCAGACCTATTTTGAGAGCCTGCACCGCGCTCCAGTCCCAGCCATTCCCTTTGGAGCAAGAGCCTCTCCCTGCTCTCACACCTCTGTGGGATTTACTCCTGAGAATGAGCCGATGGCTTCCAGAGGTGACAGGTGACATGAGGAGCAGCAAATGGGCTGAAAAAACCCAAGGCCACCCTGATTACTCAGCAGCCACAGAGGGCAGACGAGCATCTGTCAGCTCCACAACAACACCACAGTGAGTATCAAGGACTGAGAAAGCTTTAGGAAACCATCCCTGACCTGGAAAACAACCTGTGACAGAGGAGGCACCCTGAGGGGGCCACAAGCAGCAGCCCAACAAATACTTTTCTCCATACAAACTGGGAATGAGCTGCTTTGCTCCTCCTTGGCCGGCTGGGTGTGGAGTCCGGTGCCGAGCAGACACAAGACCTCAGCTTGGGAACTCTGCCTTTCAACCCAACCCTGTGCCAGAGGGTTCATCCCAGACCCCAGACCAGCTGTGGGTCCTCTATTCCAACCCAACCCTCTCTCCAAAAGGGCTCCAGCTGAAGCCTCCCCTCATCTCATAATTCCTCCCCAGCAACCCCAAAAAAAGGTGCTTTTCCCCAGCATGGTATCAGTGCCCTCACATATATGGGAAGCAGACGGGGGCTGTGAGAGGAATGGGAATTCAGGCTTTGTTCTCCCTGGCCAGAACCCAAGATCCTGCTCCTGATAAAGCTCTCCCGAGCCTCTCTGTCTGCGCAGGCACCTCGATGGGAGCCAGGGCTGCGGGGCTGCCACCGCGTGTCACAACGCCCATGGCTCCTGCAAGTCCTCGCTCGTGGCGGATTTGCTGGAGTTTTACAGGGAATTAAAGGATTTTGGGTGCCAGCCTGGCCTTTGCAAGGAAACAAATCCCTCTGGTGTGCTGGCCAACCTGGTCATGCTGAAAGGCTAAACCTGTACGGGGAGGTCTCGGGCTCCTGCCTGGTGGAGGGATTGAAAGCACTGGGATGGGATTGGGGTGAGCAGCCCTGGAAGGGCCTGGTGCAGGAATCCCACCAGGAAGGGAGCACAGGGATGGTTCCTGCCCTCCTACAACGTGCCCAGGGCTGCGTGGGCACCCACACACGCCAGATTTTCCGATAGCTGCTCCATGTATTGTGTGTAAACATCTGCTGGGGCCGCCCCAGCCCTTGCCCCAAGCAGGCAGCTGGTCCACTCACAACTGCTCGTGGCCAGCATCCACGGGCTCTGACTCCCACTTCAAGCAAAGACTAAACAATGACTTCAGCAACTCAGGATTTAAGCCCCAGGGTCGGTCCCTCACATCCACAGTGGAGCAGGGAGGGTGCCGTGCCGGCATCTCCAGGAGGATCTGCAGCACCGTGAGCACCATGGAAAACAGCCCTTGTGCCATCTGTGTGCATGGAGGGGCCCTTCTTCTGCCAAATCCACAAACCAGCAGCTCAGGAGTGCATGCACAGAGCACCCATTTCTGCTAACCTGGGACAAGACCATCCCTGAAGATCAAACAAATCTTTTCTTAGAATTGCAGAACTGTTACAGTTGTAACTCTAAAATTATTGAGTCCAACTGTCACATTTTTATACTCCCTGGAATGGTGCTGTAAAACCTGTTAGAGTGCAGATAAACAGCAAGAAAATTGGTGGGGGATGAAAATCAATGTGTTTGCATGAAACCCACAACACTGAAGAGCATCACTGCAGCCCAGACCTCTGCAAGTCCCCATCTTCCAGTGTCATCTCCCAAATTCCTCACCCTGTACTTGCCCATGGAGACTGGAGGTGACTCACACCAATTACCCTCCCTAGCCAAGAAGGAGTTGTTTTCATTTCTACAAACCACAGTTTCTTAAAAAAAAAAAAAGAGGGGGGGGGAAATAGGAAAATGCCAAAATACACAGAGAACTCCATGGAATACATCCTGTCCTGCTGCACTAATATGAATCCCAGACAACTCCAGCTTTGCTTGGGATATTCTAGGAGAAAAGGATTAATGAGTTATCACAGAATCCCAGACTTGTTTGGGTTGGAAGGGACCTTTAAGCTCATGCCATTCCACTCCCTGCCATGGGCAGGGACACCTTCCACCATTCCAGGTTGCTCCAAGCCCCGTCCAGCCTGGCCTTGGACACTCCCAGGCATCCAGGGGCAGCCCCAGCTTCTCTGGGAAATCTGTGCCATGGCCTGCCCACCCTGACAGGGAAGAATTTCTCCCCAAGATCCCATCCTTCCCTTCTCTCTGGCAGTGGGAAGCCATTCCCTGTGTCCTGTCCCGTGGAACTGCTTGGATTAAAGAACTCTCCCACCCTTCTAGGACAACCTCTCATCCTTCTTGGGAGCTGAATTTTCAAGCTAAAAAAAAAAACCTTTTCAGGACTGGTCTATGCAGGGTTTGTGGCTGCAACTCCTCCACAAGCTGTTTTGGGGCTGAAAGCAAAGGCTGAACTCAGAAACTGCAGAAGAAGCACCAAATAAATGACCTTCCCATGGAGAGGAAAAGGGAAGGAGAGGAAGGGGAGCAGGTCGGGCTCTTTGTACACCAAGGCCAGGGAGATTAAGGGAGCACGTGAAGGCATCCTCAGGGATAATGAGTTCAACACTGCACTCCCTCAGCTCAGCACTGCAGGAGAAACATCAGATTCCTCCCCTCCCTCCGGGGAAATCCGTTCTAAAAATTAAAGTGAGGAATACTGGGGGAAACACCAGGCATTACACATTAAAAAGGCAGCTTGTCACCAGCCTAAACCAGACTCATTTTTTTTCCTCATTCCATATATATCACACATATCCACATGGATTTAGAGACTCCCCCTGCAAAAACCCTGAAGAATAACTGGGTGTAAAACCAGGGTTGGATACTTTTCCAGAAATACATTCACAAAGCTCACACAAATTCCCACTTTGGGTAATTTTTGCCCATTATTGCAGCATTTCACACTGTTTCTGATGGGGCTGTGGATGATGTGGAAGCCTCAATGTCCAACCCCACTCCTACATGGTAGAAACAGGTATTGGTGTTATAAACTCTGTCAAGTCCTGCACTAGAATCTTTAAATTGTTAAAAATAGGAAAGAAACTGCACAGTTCACATATTTTATAAAGCTGGGTTAAATCAACATCTGCAAAAAATATCCCCGTTAAACGAAATAGCAGGATTTCATTAAGTAAATTGCAAGTTGGCAAAAATTCTGAAAGAAAGGGAAAAAGCCACAGCCAGCCCTGTAATTTAAACCTTATTTTAACTGTGACAGCATAGCTGTGAGAGGCTGCATTTCTAAAGGAAAAAATAAAATGAAGTTTAAAAAAAGTACCTGTTCCCCTTGTTCGTCACCTCAGTGTCTGCAGTTGTTACTCAAACGAGTTTTTCCACAGGGAGATGAAGAGGGAGCAGGACACGCTGCCACCTCTGCATCCTCTGTGTCACATCTACCAACCCTGAAAAACTCAGCATTTTCCACCACAGGAGCACCTGGATGCTGGCGGGTGATGGTGTCTGTAAATCCCTCGGAGCCCAGAGGGCTCAGGGACACCCCAGGGAGGCTGCAGCCCCCGTTCCACCCCTTTCCCTGGAAGCTGAGCAGCTGAAATCCGGGATGAGATGGCTGCAGAGCTGTGAAACAGCTCAGTCTGGGTGACACTTCATCACTTGGTGTGTTTTAAACACATCCTGCTCCCCTGCACGAGCCTCTGGGGGTGCCACAGGGGTGGCAGCAATGGGGCTCCTGCCTTGTGCACCCCACAGAAACCCCTGCGGGCACAGTGCCCACCCTGGGGAGCTCTCCTGGGCTCTCCTCTGGGATGGCTGCTTTAGGGTGGTCGTGGCCCCATTTTCCCACCTGGAGGGTGCAGCTTTGGGGCAAAGCTGAGCCCTGGGGCAGGCAGGGAGTTTCCAGCCGGTTTTCCCAACCTGCTGAGCCTTTCCCTGCCCGGGGTGACTCAGGCAGGCTGGGCTGGGCTGCGTGGGGAAGCTGAGCTCTTCCCACAGCCCCGGCCAAGGGCCCTGCAGGAGCCATCCCTGCAGGAGCAGGGACAGGGACAGGACACCCTGAGGGCACCGTTCGGGGCCACCTCCTCCAGGCCAACACCCAGCACCCGAGGTCCAGATCTCAGCTCCAGAACTCCAGTAACTCCAACTTCCCACCCAAGAGCTCTGCGTGTCCCAGGGGAATCACCTGGAAGCAGCACTCTGGGATCAGTAAAACCCATCTGGCACATACTGGATCTGTTTGCTTTGAGAAGAATTGCAAAACCTCAAAACAAAACGTGAAAAGAGCAGCTCTGATCTGCAAACTTGGAGCTGAAGAGGAGCCCTCTCACAAAAAGGCCAATTATTTGCTTACAAGGTTTTGGCTTCGCTGTTTTTCCTGGCACTTACGCCACTGGAGTTATTTTGAAGGGCTGTTTGCTCCAGGAGGAGCCGAGCAAACAGCAATCCCATTTCCTTTCGGATCTAAACATCCGTTTGCCGTGCGAGCAGGAGGAAAAAAACCCAACCCCGAGTGCCTCAGGAAGCACAAGGGAAGGGGAGGTGGGTGCTGCTGGGGAGGGGAGCACAGCACCCACCCAGCCAGCCAAGGGGGTCCCCATTCCCTGCTGGCCTGAAACGAGAGGGAGTGGTCACCCAAGGGCTCTGGGATGCTCTCCTTGAAGGAGACCAAGCAAAGCTCCAGGGGCTGGACCCTCCCACCTTCCTCAACACATCCACGGGGGTTGGACTTGATGATCTTCACAGGTCCCTTCCCACCCAAACCAGTGCAGAATTCCATCCTTACACTGGGATGGAGCAGCTCCTGAGGGGGGAATTCCAGGCAATTTCCCAGCCTGGTGCTGGATGAAGCAAGAAAGAGAAGGGGGCTGCAGGGGCCCCTCGGTGCTCCCTGGAGATGCAGCATTGCTGGAGCCTTGCAAGAGGAAATTTGGGAGCAGAAGCAAGGTGGCTGTGCTGGGGGAAGTGCAAGGCAAAGAAGGACACGGAGCTGCTGGAGCAACTCCAGAGGAGGCCATGGAGATGCTCCAGGGCTGGAGCCCCTCTGGAGCCAGGCCGGGAGAGCTGGGGGTGTTCACCTGGAGAAGAGAAGACTCCAGGAGACCTCAGAGCTCCTGCCAGGGCCTAAAGGGGCTCCAGGAGAGCTGGAGAGGGACTAGGGACAAGGGATGGAGGGACAGGACACAGGGAATGGCTCCCACTGCCAGAGGGCAGGGATGGATGGATACTGGGGAGGAATCGTCCCAGCTACGCCTTCCACCCTTCAGTGAGCAAAGGGCCAGCTCGCCGGAGTGTTCCTAAATTTCCTGGCTTTTGAGGATACAAGCCAGGTCATTAACATTATTTATAGGTTCCTGTGTATGAGTTTCCATTTGTTTGCCTGCTTAAAACCAGTTAGGTGGAAAAAAAAAGCAATTCCTGGAGGTCAGACAGTTAAAAAACCCTCATGTCCATGGTCTGATGGACCCAAAGGATCAGGAGCTCCTTTAGAGGCATAACTGTTTCCTTAAATGCTTATTGTGTAAATATTTAAGCTACTTTATAAAACTTTTACAATGTACTTAGGAAGCATAAATCTCCCCAGCGGAGCACGGCAGGCCCTGGCCGTGCATGCTCAGGAACACAAACAGGGACATTTCCAATGCTAATGCTGCACCCAAGGGGCCCTGAGGTCACAATCCCAGGAAAATCATTACTAAGCTGATCCCCTGGGCTCACCCCAAAAGGGAGCGTGGTTACGTGCACTGAGTCATTGCTACGGGGTGACTTCAGCGTGGCTGCCTTTGAAAACAATCAGGGATTGATGGCTAGTGGGTGGTGGTGTGCATGGAGCCCTGAGGTTTTTCCTCTTCAAAGCACAGCTCTTACACTCAAGAATTATGTAATTCAAAAACAATCCACTAATGCTCATCCGTTTTAAGAATGAAATGATTTTTTTTTTTTTCGGTGCCTGTGGAAGGTTTGAAGCCAAGCCCAACTCATCAGAGCCCACTGCTGCATCCCTCACCAGTCCAAACCAGTGCCACCCACCCATGCCAGCCTCTCTCGTGGTGCTTTTTGGGGAGATGAACTTCCCAGAGGTGAATTTTCCCTTGCA
This sequence comes from Hypocryptadius cinnamomeus, assembly GCA_013400635.1. Lineage (NCBI taxonomy): Eukaryota > Metazoa > Chordata > Aves > Passeriformes > Zosteropidae > Hypocryptadius > Hypocryptadius cinnamomeus. Next base: position 57,608 of record VYZP01057577.1, on the reverse strand, counting down.
CTGGGAAAAAACCCCCATGTGCTGATGGACACATCTGTATCCAGGCTGGCTTCCACAGGGAAACCGTGCAGCTTTGTGGGATTTCCTTGGACACAGCACTCACCAGCTCCAATTCTTCAAAGAAATAAGACCTTATTTAACATAGGAAATAACATGTTTAGGATTTTTTCCCCAAAACAGCTTCTCTACTGTAATTTAGGTGCGTTTGAGGCAACAACAACAAACGGAATCAGGGAACTGGAAGTTTATTCTCTTTGCAGAGCACAGCTTGCTGTTGTATATGATGAAGTACATAGAAAGCCTGGAAAAAACTTGGATGGGAGTTCAAACACTGATGTTTTAAAGATGAAAGCGTGTTCTGCGATTAAATGTTTAAATAAAGTTTTCTGGTACTAAATCATTTAAACATTTTCACATTCCTCACATTTCTAGAAGCGCCGTTGGCTTTTATTTATTGTCATAACCCAGTGCCCTCAGCAAGCCACCAGGGCCACTTGAGGCAACCTGCTTTCCAAAGGGAAAGTTCTTTCTGGATGGTAAAAAATCAGGAAGAACAAGGGAGCCTGAGTCTTATTCTCCACCCTCCATTTATTCTCCAACCCTCATCATATTTTCCTCTTTTTTCTACAAAAAATGCTCCCATGCTGCACATGGGCATAGCCAGGTCCTGCTCCAAATATTGACCAGAAATTCAAACTACCTCCACTGACTTCACCGTGGTTGTATTTAGACAGCTGAAAATCAACAGAAATTGGCCTGGGTGTTCAAATTGTCTTTTTTAGCAGCTCTCAGGCTGTTCCAGGGTGCTGTCAGTGATGAAGTCAGAATTGCCCATGGGGACACGGAGCAAGGCTCCACCACCAGTGCCTCAAACAGCCCCAGGAAGAGGAAAACCTGAAGTCCTCGAGCTTTTTAGGAAGGTACAACTCATGAAACCACCAAGCCCAACGCTCCAGCCCAGCAACGCAAGGAAACTCCAACCTGGCCTCTCCCAGCTCTGCCACAAAGCTTCGAGGAACTGCAGAGAGATCCAGGAAAAATGGGGATAAACCTGCCACGAGCCAATTAAGAGTAGAAATGCTGGCGAGGTTTTTCCTGCAGGACAACGCAGCAGTAGCAGAGGAACGAAAATCTGAATTTCTCCTACGACAGAGCTCAATAAACAAAACGTGGTTTCCAAAGCCAGAAGATAACTGGGCTCAGTCACCCAGCACGCTGCTGCCGACCCTGATGTCCTTATTTCCTTGTAAATCCATCATTAAGGAATAAAAACAACAGCCCAGGCTCAAGAGGACATTCATGAGTCGCGAGTCCTGCTCGGGATCCCTGGTGGTTCCATCCCTGCTGCTCTCCACTGAACCCCTCCCCAGGAGCTCCCAGGGCTGTTTGGTTAACATGGCCCAGGATAAAACTCCCTATTTATTTTGGCACCCTGCACTCCCAAGGCCCTAAAACCCAAATAAAGCCCGTTCCCCTCTGTGTGTATCTCCAGCTATTGACACTGCTCCGGACCAATTTGCAAATCCAAACAAACGCGCTGTTGTGTAATGGGGCTGGAAAAACAATCAGGAAGGGGCTGGGGGTGTGCTCACAGGTTCCTGCTGAGGGAGGGCTGGAAGGGGCGGCAGCCCAGGCAGAGATTACAAGAAATTCAACTTTTACTCTGATAACAGCAGGGGCTATTTTCTGCCCATGACATCACGCTCCCAACTCGCCACAGAGCAGCGGAGATGGTGCTGGTGGAAGTCACTGAGGACTTTGCTGGTTGTTCCAGTGGCCAACATCCTACAGAGTTTTAAAAATAGAGATTCTTCTTTTCTTTTCCAGTGCCTCACAACCACCCAAATCCTCTCTGCTGGCTCGGTTGATCTGAGGAGAAATCACAGCACTCCAAATCCACGTGAACAAGCCCACACCTTCCAACCTGCACTCCCCAGCAGGGAATGATGGGGACACAGCTTATCTGCCCTGTTTTAGCCCTGTTCTGTAGAGAGAAGATGGATTGTGCCCTTCAACTGACTCCTCCTCCCTGTTGGCTGCAGTTAAGTATCTAAAAAAACCATCTCAGACATGGACATCTGTATTATTCTGAGATTAAGTGCAAGAATTGCTACCCAAACACCATCAAAATGGTCCAAAACATTATTAGCTCTTTAATCACATGCAAAAGCAACATCCCACTAAGGGAATTCAAATCTTAAGGGCAATCTGTCATTGCCTGGATGACTCTGGATAGGAAATGGAGCTGGAAATGGATTGTGATAATAAATACATTGGTGTGTTCTACCTGCAGACACAGAATTGATGTATAAGTGGTGGCACTAAGCTACACCTACATAACTGAAGGATGTCAGCAGCTGAAAAAGCACAATGCTGTGCAGGGCAGGGTGAAGTTAAAACTCTTATTCATGAGCCCATTATTTCAGAACCAATGGTTAAAACTGAGAGCTGCCACAAACTTCTCCTGCAGCTGGAAGGACCAACCCAGACCTGCATCCCAGCCACCACAGGGGCTCTGCTCAGCAGAAAAAGGGTCTCCTTTCAATGCAATGGAGAAGGCAGAGCAACAACTCTATTTTAGCCCTGTTGCTATGAAATGTCTACAAAAATAAGCCCTGCTTGTGCCCTCCCTGAGGCACATCCCTGTCCCGCTCCTCCTCACAGCCCTGTCCCAGCCAGAGCCTGGCCTTGGCCAAACTCACCTGGTTTCAGGTTTCCTGACAAACCCCAAAACATAAATACATCCCTAATTCTGCTGGGGAAGCTGAGCCAAGTTTCTGGCAGGGCTGTGCTTGGGATTGAAACAAGGAGGGGAAAAAACCCACAGCGGTTTTGACCCAAAACCAAGACTCCCCCCCCAAACTTGGCAGTTCCCACTGATTTTTATTTTGACTCCAAACTCAGGGCTCCAACACCCCGCTTGGGGAAGGGGGATTTTCAGAGCCCTGCAGGATATCCAGCTCCCTGCCTGACACTGGATATCTTGATGGAAGTGTGCTGCAGCTCTCCAGTGCCATGATGAGGAAACCCCAGCTTTCACTGCAGCAGAAACCCCAGAACACAGGAGGCTGTTCCTAAGCCCTTCTTGCAAATCCCATCCATGCCCAGAGCCCAGCACTTGGAGGCTGCACTCAAATAGAGCTGCAGGCGCCTTTCTGAGGGCTGCAGAGGCGAGTTTAAAAGCAGGATGTTTGGCTGAGCTGCTCTTCCCTCAAATAAACACCCACAGCCTCACTGGAACAGAGAGGCACCGCTCTGGGAGTCGCTGCATTTCCACACAGCCAGCCTTGATTCCCTCCCTGGCTCTGGGAGTGCCACCAGCCTGGGTGGCACCTGGGGAAGGCAGCGATGGCCACAGCCCTCCAAGGGCCACGCTGGAATTCTGGCAGGTGTAGGGAAGGGTTTTCTCATCCCCCCTTTCTCATAGACCTGCTGGGTTGAGTCAGTCAGAAAAAGTCTGTTTTGGAAGCTGTGAAATGCTGAATTGGTGAGAATTTCTCTCTGCATCACAGCTCAGGGAATGAATCCAAGGTATCCAAGCTGATGCTCCCAGTCTGGGAGTGGATCTGCATTCAACACTCACTGTTGCCTTTGTAGTTTGGAGACCACCAAACCTCCAGTGTGTGCAACTGCACCACTCACAGCAGGAGCCAGAGTCTCACCCCTGTGCCACCACTAATCCAGGATAAAGACACAGCACTTTGGAAAAACATTTCTGCTGCCTGCTCTTCATACACCCTACACACTGCTTCAGTTCATTCATGTGACACAAGCATTAAGCACAACTTCAAAGGAGAAATAAGGAATAGAAGCTCCAAGATAAGCCTGTGCTGTTTCCCTCAAGTGGCTGTACTTATCCAGGCACTGGAGAAATGCTCCTTCCCCCTGTTAAACCAACCTGTGCCCACCCTCACCACTCTCCTGGGCCACCAAAGGCTGGATGTGAGGAGTTTGGTACCTACTGCAGCTGGCACATGTGAGTTATTAATGCCTGAACCAATTTTAGTCACTTGCCTGCCTTGGAAGCACCCCCTGAATCCCTAAAACCTTCCTGGGTGTTTGAACTGGGTGGAGAACATAACTCCAAATCCCAGGGGATGCTTCCTGTGCTCAACACACACCAAACACTCAGCCCCAGGGACGTGCACTGAGGCAGCCTGACCCACAGAAGCGCTCGAGAAACAAATAAAACCAAAATTTAACAACTCTAATCCAAGCAGTGCTGTGCTGTGATGGCTGGAGGTGGCAGGGCCACGGCACATCCCAAACCCCAGTGCTCCCTGTGCTCCACCCCAAGGTGGGATGGCTCCAAAGCCAGACCCCAGGAGTACAAACACCATTCAGAGAGGACAGAGCCAGGAGGAAAAGCTCTGGGGGCTGGGGGAGAACCAGGCAGCCACGACCCACCCGGTGCCAGCTTCGCCCTGGCCCGGCCCCGCCGCGGGGGGAAACGGCTTTGGGAGGCAGCTGGTTCTCATTGAGAGCCTCTGCAGCCTGCATGGGGGGAGAGAGCATGCAGGGAAGGGCACAGGGAGGAGGAGGAGGGGCCAGAGGATGGGGATTAAAATAATATTGTGTCGAAATCTCAATGAGAGGGAGGAAAGGGGGAAGAGCAGAGAAAGCGGCGCTTTCTGCGAGGCAGCGCCAGCGATCCAGCCCGAGGCTGAGCTGGGATTATCTGCTGGCTCCCAGCAATGTTCTGGTGCTGCTGGCTTTGTCCTCATTTAAACCTGGATTGATCCTACTGCATGCACCCAGCCAGGGCAGCTCCTTCCCTCCAGCACACCCGGCAGCCCAAGGCTCCCACAGTGGACAATGCACTCACAAAAACCTTCCACAGCCTGGTCTGGGCACAGACAGCCCCCTCTGGGGCAGCCCTTCCATTAGCACCTTCTATTTTATGGGGTTTTTTCCGCTGTTTCTGTGTTTTAAAGTGATCAGTTCCACGTGCAGCCCGCTGGGATGTGCATGGATACACCAGGCTGGAGGGGAAAGGGCTCCAGCCCCACTCCAACAAAACCTGTTTGGTGACAGACTGATCTAAACATGCAAAAGTCCAGGATGTGAGACAGGTTCTCCCGTTTTCCCTTCTGAGATTCAATTTCTTTCCCAGATTTCAAGCCAAGAATCAAGAAACTTTACAACATTATTTTTACTGTTCACCTTTGTTTGAATACTAGCTATAGTCCAACTCAATCTCTTGTGTTTGGTTCTCACTGCCAAGATCTCAGCTGAGTTTTCTGGGACCAGCTATCCCCAATTCTCCAAACACACAGAGGTTTCCTCTTACCCACAGGGAAGGGCCACGGAGAATCATTCTTGGGGCTGTACCAATGACACACAGCAGCACATGCAGCTCCAGCACCCGTTTCCTACAGGAATAAGCCCTGGGCATCCAGTTTCCTTGAAAGCTTTGAAAAGCCACGCTCAGCTTTTCCTTCCTGCAGGTTTAACATGAGCTGACACTTCCCAGCGAGGCAGCAGAGCTCAGGGGACTGCAGAGCTCAGCACATAAAACACCCAGAGCTGCAGCCTTTGAAGCAGAGCCCTTCAAAGACAGGCACATACCAAATCTACTGAGGTTTTCTACACAAACAAATTCAGCATGGCAAGAGCAAAACTAATTTGCAAAGATCTTTTAATGTTGGAAGTCTCAAATGACCGACCCTTTCAAGCACAGCTGAATTCAATCCTGCTCTGAAGGTCGGCACTGGCGATTCAACATGGAAAAGACACGGAGATTTCAAAATATGTGGCTGTAATTACTGGGGAATAAAGAATGACTCCAATTTTCTTGTTCCAGTGATGAAGAAGCTGCCCAGTGTGCTCCTAGTCTGTAACCTGTGAAGTGTGAGTGACTTTTTTTTTTTTTTAAACATAATTCTGCTGACATTTCCCTTCCATTCAAATAACTCAGCAATGGGGGAAGAGCAGCTCCCTGTACCCACAGGATCTTTACCTTAGTTTGTACTCTTCCAGGAATTTCCTTGTTCTGCTGGGGGTGGAAGTCCCCTCAGTCACACACATCCCTTTGTGCAAGCACTGAACAGGCCCAGTGCAAGTGGAAGAGTCAGATGAATTCCCATGCTGGAAACCCCTGTGGCATTTAAAGATGAGCCAAAGCAGACGTGGGCCCGTTCTGGGGTCTGGTCCTCCACACAAGCCAGCTCCTGACTCCTGGGACACCACCCTGGGGCTTGGGGGGGCTGGGATGCCCCCACCAGAGACAGGAGCAATCCCAGAACAGGTAAGGCTGGAAAAGCCCTCTAAGATCAGCAGCTCCAACCATTCCACTTGTCCCTGGGTGCCACAGCCACATGGCTTTTACATCCCTCCAGGCATGGTGACTCCACAACTGCCCTGAGCAGCTGTGCCGGGGCTGGACAGCCCTTGTGGGGATGAAATTTTCCCAAATATCCATCCTAAACCTCTGCTGGCACAACACCCAACAGCATCCAACACCCCTGAATTGGCACAGCCACACTGACCCAGCTCTTCCCCTGATCAGATCAAGAACAGATCCAACATGCCACCAATGCAACTCCCATCCATGTCCTCACCTGCACCCTGCAAACCCACAGGAACCCACCTGAGATGGAGCAGGGAGCCCCCAGGCAGGGCTTGCAAACTCCAGAGCTGCCACCCAGCTCAGGCCCCAGCCATAAAAAGTGCTCCACAATAGTGTTATTTATTTTTTTGGAGTCACAAATGATTTCCAGCAGCAGGAGGGTGAGGATGCGGCGCTGGACCCGGCACCCGGCCAGTCTCATAAATGGTTGGCAGCCAGCAGAGCAGCAAACCCATTTCTATTGAAATGAGCTTGTTACTACTAATTTTTACTGGCTTCCTGGTCGATTCATAAAGTTTTGTTGGGTTTTTTCTGTGTTCTGTTGGGGCTTTTTTTGCAGATCTCAGAAAGCAACTCCATGACACTTGAGGGAAACTGAGCCCTGGCCTTGCCACCAAGGACTGCTCTGCACCCAGCCAGGCACCCACAGCCTCTCTGGAAACACTGCTGTGTTTCCAGGGCTTCATAAAACCTCAGCAGAAAGTTCTCCAGAGCAGGCAAAAATCAAAACCTGCTGGATTCAGTATTACAGTGATCAGAGCCGTGGCAGAGCAGCCTGAGCCCTCAGTGGCAGCTGCAGACACAATTCACAGGGAGGGATTGGGTCTGAGACATTAAACTGCCCATTTTCACATCTGCCTCTTCTCTGCACAGCTGGATACCCCCAGCTGCTGCACCAGACAAACCCAACCAGACCTAACCTTGGAGCCTGAGCTTTTTATAAGCATCAGTGACTGTTTGCTGTGAGACTTGGCAAAGCTTTGCTTATGATGAGGGGACAGATCATAGAACCATGGAATGGTTTGGGTTGGAAGAGACCTTTAAGATCATCCTGTTCCACCACCTTCCATGGGCAGGGACACCTCCCACCACACCAGGTTGCTCAGAGCTCCATCCAACCTGGCCTTAAACACTTCCAGGCTGAGAGCTCCTGCTGGGTTATATCACTACTCCTCTGGATTTTAAGAAAAATGCTGGAAAAAACTACCTATAGTTCATTTTTACCTACAGCTCTCACTGGCGGATTTAAAGAGCAACAAATTAAAAAAAAAAATTAAAAAAACAGGCAAAAAAGTCAGGACACAATGACTGTGTTTGCCACAGAGCTGAGGGGAAGATGCAGCACTGCTTCCAAAGGAGCAACATTTATTCAGGACTAAGGGAAAGCAGAACCCTGGGGGTTCCCAGCCAGCAGAGCCTGTGTTTGCCTTCCCTGTGCAGGACAGGGATGCTCCCAGACCCCACAGCCTCATGCAGGGGGGATGAATCAAGTGCCTCATTCTTCCCCCTGGACAAACTTGGCTTTTCCCGGCGCGGGCTCGCACAAACGGGGCCTTGTGTGAGCTCCACGCTCAGGAACAGGAACAGGCCAGGCTTTGGAGCAGCCAGGAGGGGAGAAGAAAGAGCAAAGGGAAGAAAAGGGATGTGCTCTGCACAGCACGTCCATCCCAGCAGGAGCCTGTGCAGACAGGTGGGATAAACCTAAAGGTCTCATCAGAGAAACACAATGGTTGGGTTGGAAGGGCTCATCCCTTCCCCCCTTCCACGAGACCAGGCTGCTCCAAGCCAACACTTGCAGGGATGGGGCAGCCACAGTTTCTCACAGTGCAGCTTACCCAGCACTCATCACCCACAGCTGGTGCTGCAGCTCCTGAGGTACCTTTTCCCTGATTAAACAGACAACTTTGCATCACTCTGTGTGAAAGCACAAAGCAGCTGGCACTTCTTTTTTTTTTTTCCCCAAGTCTTTAACATTCTTTGGCTTCTCTCATGGAAAAATCTTAGCAAATGAGACCTTAATAAATGGAAAGAGCTGAAAAATAGCCTTTCTGCTGGCGGGTTCTGCTCCTGCTCATGGAATACACAGATAAAACCAACACAGTTGTGTCTCCCGCCCTTCCGTGGAGCCACTGTGAGAAACCCTGCCCGAGTATCCCTGGCATCAAGAGATGCCCCTGCAGCAGCTGGAAGACTCCAACTCCTCCAGCCTGGAGGAATGGGCAGCCTGATCCTTCTGCCACAAGCACTTAGGAGAAGGAACATCTCCAAAGCCATAAACCAAACACAGGAGCAGGAAGGGGAGGGCAGCTCTTCCAAGCCCAGGTGGGGACGTGGCCAAGCTGCAGTGGGGCCAGCAGAGCATCAGTGTCCAGCTGGGACAGCAAATGTGACACCAGGGCACTTCCATGAATTGCCATTGGGAAGGGAGGGATGGTTTTGGTCCAGCTTTTGCTCTGGGAATGCACTGGGACTGGGTGGGCTCCTTGAACCCTCAGTAAAGACCTCCTGCATCCCCCAGGAGCACAGAACTGCTGTGAAGGGCAGAACAAACTCTCCACACATCCCTCTCTCTTGCACTGTTGGGAATCTGACTTTTTGGCAGGCTTCATACACGGGCTTTTATAACCTGAAAGGCAAAATGCTGAGGGCAGGGAGCAGCATCCCAGCCTGTGCCTGTTCCCTGCCAGAGACTGCATCCCTGTGGAGAGGCAGGAACAGGTTGTATTTTGTGAGGGTTTTCAGGCCTGAGCATCAGAGGCAACTCTTGTCCATTGAAAGAATAAAACTAGAAAAATACAAGAAGAAAAAAGATGGGGAAACCTGGGGTGTGGGGCTGATCAAGGAGATGCTGGGGCAGGAGAGGAGCTTTGGGTTTAATTCTGTTTATATCCTCTGATGCTGGTGGGTTTTTCCCCATGTATTTTCCCATATCCAAACCCTGGGATGAGGAACCAGCTTCTCCCTGAAGAAGCTTCTCTGGGAAAGGGGTGGTGGGACAGCAGCACAGTCCAGCACTTCCATGCCAGAGCTGTTTGATCCCTGCTCCAGCCCCAGGAGCTGCAAAGGCCATTACCAGTCAGCATTAGCAGCCCTGTCAGAGGTCAGCCAAGACAGGCATTTCCATGTGAAATGTTTTTGTTCTTACAGAAAAAAACACACCCAAACAGGAATCCAACAGTCCTGAGCATCCCAAGCCCAGACCCCAGTGCTGCATCTCTTCCCCTGTCCACTCTCCCAGCACTCTGCCCTGGGGTGATGCTTTTTTCCAGCTAAACACCCATTTTCAGGGGCTGCAAAAAACCTGCAGAAGGACTTTTGACAAGGTGGGCAGCTGGCACAGGCTTCCCAGAGAAGCTGTGGCTGCCCCTGGATCCCTGGAAGTGTCCAGGGCCAGGCTGGACCAGGAGCAGCCTGGGATGGTGGGAGGTGTCCCTGCCCGTGGCAGGGGGTGAACAGGATGAGCTCCAAGCTCCCTCCCAACCCAAACCAGGATTTGATGCATCAACCAAGTGCAAGGCACAGAGCAGGGGCAGAGCAAGAGCTGGGACAAACCCAAATTCCCAGGAGCCAGGTGAGACCTCAGTGAGGCAATGTCCCCCCCCTGCACCACCACCCAAGAGCAGGAACACTCTGCAGGGCACGGGGCAGAGCTGGGAATTGCAGCCCCACAGGGCAGCCCAGGCTCTTGGGAAGCACAAAGAGCTGAGTCTCCTTTGCCAGTAAACTGAACCTGAGCTTCCAAGGGCTCAGGACACTTCAAAGCCCTCAGCAGCACTGAAGGGATGGACTTTTCAGCTGTGGAGCAGAGAAGTGAAATCCACACAAACAAGCAGTGTTCCAGAAAACCAGGTTTAACCATCAGCAGCTCCCAAAGACAGGGGGGATGTTTTTTCTGAGGGTTTCTTTTTTTTCCCCTCCTCCTTCCAGTTTGCCTTTTTTTTTTTTAAATTTCTTAACTCAAAGCCAGCTTGAGCTCCCACACCACACAGCCCTTTTGGGTCTGAGCATCCTCCAGAGGTAAAATGCTGAGTTAGGTCTTGGAGCCCGGGGGAGGAGGTGCCTTTGATGAAGAGCAAATCTCCAGACTTCAATGGCTCCGGTGAGCGCCACACATTTAATAAGTTATTTCCGTGGAAAACCTTGGTAACTCAGTTATGAATCAAGCCTATAAACACCTCTCACTCATCAAAGTGCCACAAAAAAATCTATTACTGGGACTGTGAACACAAGCCTCTCTCTACAGGTCCCCTATAAGAAGCCAAAATTCCTCCTTCAAAACATTCACCGTTTTCAAAGGTCATAAATACACTGTGTCCAGTATTCAGCAAATCCCTTTAAAAAGCAAAACACAGGCACAGGGAAAAAGGAAAGTTCAAACAAAGCCGGATCCATCGGATCCATGCTGCTTAAAGGACACAACCAGAGCTACATCAAAGGAACTTTTACTACCTAGAAAGTTGTATCCAACTCCTAATAGGGTGCAAGAATGTTTAGGCTACAAAGATTAAACTAATTTACTTTTAAGTAACTTGCTTACTTCCTGATGTTACTTTTTTAAAAGATGTTTCTAGGTGCTTGGAGAAGTGAGGGATGTGAGTATTCTGTGATTCAAGGCCAAACATCATAACTGCTCAATGAACCACAGACAAAAACATATTTTATCTGGGTCTTGTACTTTCTCCAAGAACTTCTAGGTTGAAAACATCCAGGCTAGCTGTGAAAATCCATCCCAGTTCTAGGTAACAGAGGGAGAAAAAGCAACTTTCTCCTTCTCTGCTGGAATATACTGAGAACTTCAGAGTCTTGCCTCCAAGGAAACCCAAATAGTGCCCGTGGAACCTTCACTTCAGGGTATCATCCTGCCTGAATCCCTGATGGAAAATTCTCCTTTGGGGCTCTGGAGCCGTGTGTACACACAAATACAGAGGCATCATGTGCAGAGCAGCTTTAATCTCTGCATCAGGCACAGGGTTTTACCAATATTGGTAAAACCAACCTTCTTCCACCCTTGTGCAGTCTGTGCCACACCAGGCAGATCATCCCCAGGCTCTGGCAGCCAGTTTGGATTTTCCCCTTCCTTCTTCTGAACAAAGCCCAACTCCAGCTGCCCAGATTTTTTAGGGACAGCTCTGACTGTCCTCATTTCTAAAGTGGGGCTGTTGGGTGGTTTTAGCAGCAAAGGGACATTCTCCACCTCCCAGCCCAGGAGACACCTGCTCTCCTGTCAGGCTGTTTTTGGAGGCTGCTGCTCCTTGCTGCACAGGATGCAAAACCTCAGAGGAACCTTGATGCCCCACTTGAGGAGACCTTCAGCACAAACCACCCCTTCCCAACCTCCAGCAAATTCTTCAGCCTGTGTGAAATGAATTTCCCCACCCCACATCACTGTCCTGGCAGAGCCCTGCACTACAAGCCCATAACCCACGGGATATTTTATACAAACAGCTGTCTCTGCCTTTAGGAACACCTCCACAGCTGCCCAGGCACTGCCAGAGCTCCATCCTCCTGCCAGAGCCCCCTGCTCTGCACAGATGGAGCCACCTCTCCACACAAGACACGGGGTACAGGTGGCACCACCAAGGTCCACTGCCACCAAGGCATGGCCACCCTCCAGCTCTGGGACAGCTCAGTGCTCCAGCTCCTGGTTGGGTGGCCCAACATGAGTTATCCCACAGGGTTTTCACAGAAAAACAACCACATGGAGGAAATATCTCCCTCCAGCTTTGACCTAGGGTGCTTCTCTTCCATTGGCAAGTCATCTAACTTAAAAAAAAAAATTCTTAAATTGCTGCTTGCTCAATGCCCTGAACAACTTCTTCATCTACTTGATTTTCCCAGGTAGAATACCCTCTGCTGATGGATGAAGCACTGCTATCAACAGGATCTGGACACAATGAGGAGCCCAGCTGGCTGCAGAATCAATGATCCCTTCACCTTCTGCTCCAAAGGAATGGCAGAACTGCAGGAGCTGCCACCTGAGCCCCCCGCCGTGGCAAGAACAAATGGGATGTGGAAAAACCCCCTGCCCTCCATAAATCCCCTGGCTCCAGGGGGTTTATCACCACCCCAGACAGACATCTTTACATAAAAGAAAGGAGCACACCTGCACCTCTGTGGAAGGGACAGCCCTGAAAGCCCAAGGAGCAGCTCCCAGAGCTTCCCCACCTCCCCTTCCAGGGATCAATCCATGATTCACCCCACAGCTGCAGAAGCTGCCTTTGATGCCAGCCCCAGGCAGGCCCAGAAGCTGTCCAGGGAGGGCAGGTTGCTGCTCTGAGGCTCTCCCATGGGGATTCCAACATCCATGGCCATCCACAGCCAAGTGGGAAAAGCCTCCACAGCGAGCAGAGAATTCCTGTCTGAAGCACACTGGAAAATAGATGCACTTTATTTCCCGTTGGCAAAGTGAAACTATGGAGGAAAGCTGTTTAATATAAAAACATCTGACAAAGCACCTCCAGGATGTATTTTTTTGCATCAAAGAAGTAGCTCTTGGCAACAGGCTCGTTCCTCCAACCAGGAGAGGTTTTTAGCCAAACCCTGATTGTTCTAGACTGCACATGGGAAGACAAGCCAGCAAACCTACAGTTAAATATGAAAGAAAAAAAGAAACCAAAACCATTACTGGCCCAAACAAACATCTGTCTGTGATTAAACTGGATGCACAGATACTTTGTGTCTGTTTTAAAGGATTTGTTTCTGCAGGAAGGGAGGGGAGAAGGGATGAAAAAGCTCCAGGGTGGTGCTGGGTCTGACCCAGCCCCCAGCCCAGAGCTGTCACTGAGACACAGCAAAGCCAGAGTCTGTCCTCAAAACCCAACATTTCCCCCCAGAAGAAACTGCTGTCCTATTACTGACAAAAATACCCTTTTTTTCTATTAGCAGGTAATTCCAGAACCTCTCCCCCAGGCCGGAAAGGGCAATGTTTGCCCAGTTGCCACACACACATCCGCCTGACAGATTTAATGGGCTTTTTTTTTTTTTTTTTCCTACTCCTAACACACAGGATCTTCATAAATTTCCTTGTTAGCATAAATCCTGCAGCCTGTTATTTCTGTGGGGGGAGAGGAAGGGAGACGTTCACTTTCTCCATTCAGTGGGTTTTAAAATATGCTTCCTTAAGTTCATCCTAAATATTGCTGGAAGCAGAAAAAGCCCTCTGGCTCTCTCCTGGAGCCGTGGCATCACCTCAGCAGAGCTGAGTCACCAGCTAGGATGGATGCTCCTGCCTTCTTCCTCCCTTTGGTGGTACAGGGACCCTGCTCCCCAAATCCAGTGTCCCCCAGCCCCACCACTGACCTGCAAAACCTTCCCCATCTTAAAAAGAACAAAAAAAAAAATCAGAAACAATTTAAATAAGCTCCTGCCCATCGTGTCTGTTTTTTCTCTCTGTTAATTCTCAGCTTTCCTCCACCATCATCAGTCACCAAGCACAGCTCATCTCCACGTGGAGCTCAGCACCTTCTGGACACCAGCAGAGCTGCTGGGAATAAATTCAGGCCTGTGCTTCCACTTCCAGTGGAAAACACCTTCCTGCTGCTTTGGAGCACGGACAGAATTCATCCCTCCTCCAGCAAACCACCAATTCAACATTTCTTCTTTAGGATGCACATTTTCAGCTACACACCAGAGCTACACTAGAGCTGAAACTCTCGGAGAGTTTTAGCACAGGAGAAGTGATTTCAAAGTTTAAAAAACCCAAAACAACTATTTTTGGAAGAAACAAACCAGCATCTTCCCTGGGGATGGTCAAGTTGGCACTGAAACCTACAGATGCAAGGCCACCTTTTGCTCTCCCACCTGTCCTCCCCTATTTAAAGCAACCACTAACAAGAACTTTGGCCAACGCTCGTCAACTTTTGGGGCTTTTTAAACAGGAATGGGGCAATTCCATGGGTTTTAAGAAAAGGTCCTTCCCACCCACAGCGAGGGAGAGCCCTGTGGGACTCAGAGGAAGGCAGGCAATCCCAAAGCCCACGGCAGCCGCTCCATCCCATCCCACCCCATCCCCTGCAGACAGGCTCAGCCCTCCACATGCCTGGCAAGTCTAACGGGTACAGCAGCTTCTTGGCATGTGCTGGAGGAGCCAAGTCTGAGGGGAAGGGGAAAAAAAAATTACTACAAATGTTCCACCAATTATGAGTCACGAGGCTGAGCTTTTGTTCCTGCCTTGCTGGATTTTGCCCTTTCCCTGGTATTTCCCCAGCCCCGGCCGGGAGCCGCGGGGATGCCAGGACTGGCCAAGGCTCTGCTGGCTCCCAGGGGATAGACAGGCTCAGCCCAGGCCAGGGAACCACCTGGGCTTAAAATATAACCCCCACACAGCAGGTTCTGCTCAGCTCTGCTCCCCAGGCAGAAGTGAATCTAAGGAGGATAAGATGGAGCTCCTCTTTGCGCTGAATGTGGCACTGCCTGAGCTCAGGAGGAGGAAACTGCAGGGTCAGACAGCTCCAAGTGCCTTTTCCCACCAACCCAGACCTTCCCAGGCCATTGCACCTCACTGGGAAAACAGGAGCATCCCCATTCCGAGGGAGAAGCTGTGGCTGGACACTGACCCTTGCACAAACAACTTTGTTCCAAGACCCAAATGTTTGGAACAGGAGATGAAGAGGGCTCTGGGGTATCATCCAGGGATCCAGGTCACGTCCACCCAACCACCCACAGCTTGTGCTACCACTTAGTGCTAACTGTTCCTCTGAACTTTACAGTGAGCCTGCCACTTCTCTGAACACTTTCCCTCTTTTTAAGAGCAATATTTTAGCCATGGAAGGTTCTACTTCAAAAAAAAAGGGGTTGTTATTTTTTTAAATTAACATGTATGACAGAGACCATCTTTTGCCTTCATGCTAAAACCTCCTGTTTAGAAGTTCATCAAGTAAAGGAGAAACAGGAGAAGAATAGTTCTCTTTGTTACACAAAATTGAATTTTGTGGCTTTAGTAGGAAAAGCCTTTTTGATGATCAAAGCTGGAATAAATAGCAGTGGCTTGATGCTAGATCCAAAATGTACTTATTTTTGGAAGACAAGTTAAATGCACACTGAGTACACAAGAGGAGGCAGGGAGGACCATGTGCTTTGTGTATCACTCCCACAGACCTACATTTCAAGCAGTGCTATTAAATGAGTTGAAATGGAGAATAAACAAACTGAAATGTGGCAGGTACACTGGAGCCTAAGTGGGTTTTTCCCTTGTACTTCCCCGTGATGACATGTATGGGTTAACTTCAGCAGGGCTCTTATCCTCTTTCAGCAATCGTGAGCACTGGGGAAAAATAAATCACCCAGCCCCAGACTCTTATTAAAAGTTACACCATTGGAAACAGCACAGGGGGAGAGGAGGGATCTGGTTTCAGCACAATCTCGGTCACATGTTATCATTATATTGTTCAAGGAGAAGTTAAAATCTCTCTTCTTTCCAGCAAACCCACCAGATGTCCCATAAAGACTGAGCCATGAGGGAAGCTAAACTATTACATCCTCAGGAACCCCGCTTTTCCAACTTGGTTGTGTAATTAATGCCAATTATCAAATTACAACAAAAGCCACGGGCACGGGGAGCTTTAGGGTTGTGCATGCAGCCCTAGGAATGTTTGTTAGGAATTGCAAACATGTATTTATTAGAGGACAAGGCTGAATGATCCCAGTCCTGCTATCAATTGTTCCCCTGCTCTGGACACTTGGCAGCACAACAAAAGCCCATGGGCCCAACCACAGGGACACCTGAAAGGACAAGGAGAAAGGAAAATCCCCAGAAGGAAATGTGCCACTGTGCTATGATACAGACCCTGTGCTGTCTGAACACCCTCTGGAGTTGGGATCAGCCTAAACATCCTGAGGAATGCCCAAGTCCCAGCAAACTTCTCACCAAATTGACCATGAACTCTTGCAAGGAAAGAAAATGAAGAGAAACGCCACAGCCAAGGGACCAGTACCCCAAAGGTCCCCTCCAGCACCCCCGCTGACTCACAGCATCCCCCAAGCGAGCAGCAGATCCCATCCACATGCTCAGCAATCCAGCCAGGAGCCCCAGAGATGTCCAAGCCCCACCCCAGCCACTGAAGGAGGCACGTGGGGCTCCACCAAAACCCACATCTCTGCCTTCATCCCAGCTCTCAGACCATGAACCAGGCAAAGGGATTAAACCTGGTCCTGCAGCCAGGCCCCTCCTGTCTGACAGTCAGCCCCCAGCCCGGGGTGAGCCACCAAGGAGAGGGATGTGGGATGATCACTGCAGTGCCCAGCCAAGGACAGCCCCAGCTCTACCTGCTGTCAGGTAAAACCACCCTGGGCCTTGCAGAGCCCCATTAAGTGAATGAAAGGTTGCAGGGTGGGGCAGAGCAAAAACCAGGACCTAATTAAGCCAAGCTTTGTTCGGGATCTTCAATGGCTGCTCATGAAAGCAGGGATTGCAGCCCGGGGCCAGGGCCCAACAGGTAACACCAGCCCGACGGTCCCGGCAAGAACCTCCCCAAAGCAGCAGCTCTGGAAGGGCCCCGCTGCCCTGCCATGGAAATGGGGAGGGCCCAGAGCCCAGCCCCACAGCAGCCACGGCCCTGCAGCCTGGGATCCATCCTGGGGCCTCCACATGGGACACACGTGGCCCTGTGGCCACCTCCAAACGTCCCTGCTCGCCCCACAAACAGCATCTTATCACAACACGCAGAGCACAGCCTTCTGTGAAAAACCAACTCAAATAACTGCTCTTTGTCCTTCTCTTCACACCCAGAGCACAAACCAAGAGCAGGACCAGGATCCCTTCCCCTCCTGCTGTCCTGCCCCACCACCAGCCCCCCATGGCAGGGGAAAGGCACCAACAGCTGCCAACCTGAGAAATCTCCGGGCGTGACGTTGGGAGAGTTTGTAGCCTCTGTTTCAGTGTAAGACAACGTGGAATCTGATAGATCTGAGGGGGAAAAAAAAGCAAAAAAAAAGCACTTTTAGTCCTGCTGCGTTTGCCAGCACTACGTGAGCACCCGTGGCTGCTGGGCTTCCCACCACCTCCCCGAGAGAAACTCTCCTCAGAGCCACAAAGCAGCCATTAACTTCGTAGCTCCACCACGCAAATGCAAAGTTTGAATTGCCTCGACCACAAAAATAACTCCAGCTAAGTTGATCAAACAAGTAGGAACTTGGTGCTTACTGGATAAAGTTACATTAAGCCTCTAAACAAGTCAGAGTTACTATACTTAATTATCACCATTAAAATTCTTGAAGCTGTTTATTCTTGCTTCCTTCCTTCCTCTTTGCTGAAGCGAAGGAAACTTTGTTTTAACAAGTTAAGAGTCTTTGTTATTCTCTCTTGCTTACACCCCTCTAATTAAGTGCTCAACTGTTTGCTCACAGATTAACTATTATTTTTCCAATCAAACAAGCCAGTGAAGCAAATTTCAACCCCTGGCTGTTGTTTTAATAAAGTCACGTGTTGCTCACTATCATCTCTCCCTGCAGCACAAGCAGTTTCTAAAAGGAATTAACTTGGAAGGGGGAGCACAGGGAGGGACAACTCCTTTTTTTTGCCTCCACACCTAACAAAAAAAAGAAAAAAAGCCACCAGCAGCCAAGTTGGCCTTGCAGGCTGCTCTGGTCACAGCCCTGTGGCGATGAAGGCGCCGGGCACGGGGTGCACACATGGCTGAGCTGCTCCCAGGCCTGGCAGGGCAGGGACTCACCTTGGCAGGGGCAGCTCCTGCCTTCCCCCAGGGCAGCGTGGGACAGGCAGGCACTGCTGTCCCCTCCTATCCCTGCCAAACCCCGTTTGTCTCCTCCCTGTCCCTGCCCCATGGCGGCAAAAGCAGCACCCCCTGGTCATTAACGCCAGTAAATCACTGAGCACGGGATGATAAAGGGAGAAAGGCTCCAGCTGCAGCGATCCCAGCAAGAAATCCAAGAGGGATGTGGGATTCCTCCCTTCCCTCCCATGCTCCCAGGTCTCTGCTTCCCATTTAACTGCACAAGAAGCAGGGCTGAGCAAGGATGGTGAGGATGCAGCGATGCCAGCTCAAAACATCTCCAGGCCAACCGTGCAGCACCCAGGACCAGGATCCAAGGCTGCCAGCACCCAGCATCCTGCACTCCACACCCAGCCTAGCCACCCCAAAGCTGCTCTCACCAACTCTGCTCGGAAAACCGTTTATAACTCCCCAGGAAAAGAGTGACACCCTGCTCAGAAATGACACAGCACTGAGTTTCAAACACTTTCCATCTCTCTGTAAGGAGCAGAGGAAGGGTAATAGCAGGTTCCTCCATGGAGCAGCACAGCCAGGCCCTTATGGAAATGGCACCAGGAGCTCCCACTCCCGCAGATTACACACGCAGACAAAACATGACGTCTGGTAACCTTTCATTACGCCTTCATTAAAAATAGAGCTTCATATTATTTTGGAAAATATGCATGTGTCTACACGGTAATTTGGTAGGATAAACTGGCATCCATTTACTTCTTAAAACCCGTCAGCTGATGCTTGCTCAGAAATAATGAGCAGCCATAAAACCCCGACTTGTTGGCTTTTGCCTGGCGTGCCAGGTAGGGCTGTCTCAGAAGCAGCACCGGGGCTGCACCATGAAAGAGTTCCCCGGAGATCAAAAGAGACAAAACACGTACCCAGTGGCTTTTGCTCATCATTAGGAGACAGCCGAGAGTAGGGAGGTGGTGGAGACTCTGGAAAAACAAAACTTCAGGTTAGTGCTGTGTTCGGTTTATCAGCAAACCCTCTCGCTTTCTCTTTGGGGTAGGAACTCTTCCAAGGTTATAAACACCCAGTGGAAAACAAAACACTTGGAAGCACTGGAGACCAAGGTTTCCCTAATTTTTGAACAATGGGAGTTCCACCTTGAACTTTCAAAGTGGGCTTTGCTACTGAAAATGCTGCATCCCTCTGCCCCACATCTGTGCCTGGACACCCACAGATTGAGGCACACAAAACATCAAATTGCTCCCCAGGAACCCCATTTCCATCATCCACTGGGAGACAACCCTCTGTGGGTGACTCCAACACACAGGGCTTGACAAGTGCTCCCCAAACACTTCCCAAGCACTGAAAAGAAGGGCTGGGTGATGAGAAGGCTCCTCTTGGCACACAGGGCTGGCACCAGAGCGGGGCTGCCTTCTGCCACCAAGACATCCCAGTAACTTCATCCCAAAAGGTCTCGGCACTTTGTGGCTCAGGAGCAGAGGCCACCGTGATGCCCCTCACCCTAAATCCATCCCACAAAGCTCCTGAGCTCGGCTTTGAGCAGCAGCACTGAGCAGTCATGTGCTCCGAGTCCAGCTTTGCTGGACCAGGTCATTCAACCAGCTCTTGCTGTTCATGGAAGGGTCAAGACCACGGGGAAACTCCAGGCCCTGATTACAGGGGTTTCTTTTCCTTTTTCATAGAATGACAGTGATGTTTCTTGAATGGTAACTTGCCAAAACTGAGTGTGTAGCCTGCTGGGCTGTATCAACATTAAGCAGGCACCGACTCCAGTGAGAAATTGCTCTGTGAAGTCCATCAGTGGCACCACACCGACCCCAGAGCAGCGAAACACGGGAGTGCTCCTCGGCCCCCACCCGGACCGGAGAGCACCCAGCCAGAACTGCAGCTCAGCCCGGCTGGGTTCCCCAAAAAGCACCTCAGCATCCCCCGTGTGATGGCTCTGGGGTCATCTACTGCTTCTCAGAAAAGTTTCCCCATTCCCCCTAAGGGAGCAGGGTGCTCTTCTTACAGGGTGCTTATAGATCCCAAAATATAAAAAAATAAAGGTGCTGCTGTCCCCACGTGGAGGTAACAGCCGGACGTGGCTGTGCTGGTCCCACTCCAGACCTGCTGTCACCAGGGACTCGTTGGAAGCGCCCCAGAACTTCCACACCCCACAGCAAACTGGGTGGGAAACACCAACGGGATGATCCCTGCAGGGAGCCACTTGTGGAAAAAGGGCATCAAGGCCTTCTCCTGGCTCCTGTTACCAGCGCCCAGCCGGCGCGGGTGGGGTCCTGGCACAGTCACCCGTTATCAAGGTGATAAGGAGCCACTTGATAACAGCTCTGCTTTCTACTACTCCCAGCACAGGGCTGGCAGCCGCTCACCGCTGGGAAAACCACCAGGGCTGCAGGAAAGACGCTGGGAAACTTCTCCCGTTTCTAAAAGAAATGCCCCGTTCCTAAAAACGCAGCTCAACTCCAACTGGAGTAAAAAAGCTGCCTCCAGCCTCTAGCGACCTTCGGGAGAAGCACGCCCAGAAGAGAAGTTTCTTTGAAAGAAGTGATGCAAAGCGAGGCAGGAGCCCAGATTGCAACAGAAATAATAAAATCAAAGTTCTTGCCAAAAGAGGGACAGTCAGCATAGAATCATAGGATGGTTCGGGTAGGAAGGCACCTCAAAAATCATCTCCTTCCACCTCTGCCACGGGCAGGGACACCTTCCACTATTCCAGGCTGCTCCAAGCCCCAGCCAACGTGGCCTGGGACACTCCCAGGGATCCAGGGGCAGCCCCAGCTTCTCTGGGCACCCTGTGCCAGGGCCTGCCCACCCTGCCAGGGAACAATTCCTTCCCAATATCCCATCTAACCCTGCCCTCTGGCAGTGGGAATCCAGCTGTCCAT
This sequence comes from Hypocryptadius cinnamomeus, assembly GCA_013400635.1. Lineage (NCBI taxonomy): Eukaryota > Metazoa > Chordata > Aves > Passeriformes > Zosteropidae > Hypocryptadius > Hypocryptadius cinnamomeus. Next base: position 36,678 of record VYZP01057577.1, on the reverse strand, counting down.
TTACATTACAGTTTTTGTACAGCCTATCAAATATTATTTCCATTTCTACACCTCAAATTCCAACGTGTCTCTGCTCAAAGTAACCATTCCCTGCCGACATGGACACACGATCGAGTATTGCTGAAAGAAACAAAAAACCCTCAACAAGCCCAAACGCACGCCTTGAAAACGCTCATCTCTGCCCACGGTACAAAAAATAATAATAATAAAAAAAATAAAAATAGCAACCCTCGAGAATTACAGGAGCCCCCGATGTCCCCGCGGGTCCGGGGATCCCTGCGGCGGGGACATCCCCGCAGCCCCCCCGAAGCGCCTGCGGCTTTAAACCGGCGGCGGTGACCGCCCGGCTCCGATACGAGCGAGCCAGGCTGGCGCCAGCGGGATGGAGCCGCCGATTATCGCCCGTCCGGCTCCCGGAGAGCGGGGAAACTCCGCGGGAAGGGGAAAAAACCAATAAAGAGAAAGGGCTTTTTACGCACAACTGGAAGCGCCGGTTCCAAGAGAGGGGGGATGCCCGGCGGGGACCCCGGACCAGGCGCGTCCCCCCGGGCATCCCCGCAACACCGCGGGGCCCGGGCAGCGCTGCCCACGAGGGCTCGGATAAACCCAGCAAGGTTTAGAAAGGGCTCAGAAAGCCCGAACCCCCAAATCGGTGCGTGTTTGTGGCGGGAGGGGGGACGGACCCAACTCGCCGCTGCTCACCTGGCCCACAGAGGCGGCTGAAGTGGTAGGGGTTGCAGCAGACCGTGGGTCCGTCGGCGACGCCGAAGCTCTGGCACTCGCAGAGGGGCTTCAGCTCGGCGGGGTGCTGCAGGTCGGGCCAGCGGAACAGCTTGCCCAGGAGGAGGTGCGGGGGCGCCGCCAGGCCCCCCAGGCGCACCTCGGTGCGGGCCACCAGGACGCAGCCGCCGGGCATCCCCCCGCGGGACTCCACCGCCTCCAGCAGGCTGTCCAGCGAGCGCTCCTTCAGCCGCTTCAGCAGCGAGTAGGTGACGGCCTTC
>VYZP01057577.1:0-30827 GCA_013400635.1 Hypocryptadius cinnamomeus | reverse complement strand
CATCCATCCATCCCTCCATCATCCATCCATCATCCATCCATCCATCCATCCATCCAAATCCCACCGTGGCCCCATGCTGGGGCTGCATCTGCAGCCTGTGGGGGTGAATTGGGGCCAAAGCAGCCAAATTGCTTAGGGATGGACGGAACTTAAATATCCTCCAAAATTCATCACCATCAGGAAGGAGAAAAAAGAGGCAAAATCCAGCAGGACCTGGCCAAACGCTGCGTTTCAGCAGGAATTAATGTGAACGGGTTAATGGGAACTGCACAAGGCAGGAGCTGCTGAGTTTCCAGGCTTTTCAAGGCCCTTCCCACGAGTATCTGCTGTGGGTGGGGACAAGCTGACTCACAGTTTCCAGGGCTGTAGTAACATTTCAACACCCCGGTGCTCCAGCCTTGGGGACTGATGGCAAAGAGCACATTCCCAGCAGAGTGGTTGGGAAACTTTTTGACAAAATGTTTTCTTGGGTCAGAAAATGTCACTTTGGCAAAACCAGATTTTTTTATTTTTTTTTTTTGGTAGCAAAGTACCAGTTTCCACGAAATGTTGCTTGGAAGGGTTTTCTGGGAGCAAGCCTGGATTTCTAGTCAAACCCACAGAGGTAAATTCATCTCCCCAGAGGTCCTCGGGGTGGGTGATGGCATCCATCCGTGGTGGTGCCCATCCCAGGACAGGTCCCTTGCTTGGAGCAGGGACGTGGATTCTTTAAATCCCTTCTGGGTGGAGCTGGGCCAAATTGTAGAAGCTAATTAAGCAGTTACCGAGGGAGAAAGAGTCTGACTTTAGCACTGGAGATGAGAGCCTTGATCTGAGATAGGGAGTATTGGGTTCAGTTCCCTGGTTTGGCTCATGACAAACAAGGATTGAACCACAAGTCAGGCCAGTGCCACGAGTACAGGATTATCCCCTGTGCTGCTGCTTTCATTTTTAGGAAAACAAACTCAAGGCATCCCAGAAAAGCCCTGCTGCAATCCAAGGAAAGCATTGGTGTCTCCAGTTTTGTAGCACAGGAAGAGTGCCTTCATCCAAACACAATGCCATCCTCCACAGAGAGAAAAGTGGGGCTTTTCTCCTGAATAAAAGATTCATTTCCATTTTTTCCCATGGCAGAATGAGCCAGAGGCACCCCGTGGCCCTTGGTCAGTCACAGGGTGAAACATAAGCAGGAGAGGCATCTCCTGTCATTCCCAGAGGTGCTGAAATTCCCCTCTGGAAAGTGCAATCCTCTCTGAGCAGCCTTGGATACCTCCAGAAAATGCAGAGTCAGCTCAGCAAAGCAGAGAAGGGTGAGGAGCTCCTGAAGTGTGCCCAGGCTTCCCTTTGGCAGTGCCATGGGAAGGTGACTGTGGGCTGCCAGCAGAGCTCCCAGTGCCCCTCCTGCTGCCACTGACTGGGATCCTCCGTGGCCTTTGCACTGATGAGCTGAGAAAACGACGCACGTGGTAGGAGAGGATGAAGGCATTGATTGCTGAGCCTCCATCTGGGCTCTATCCAGGAGAACTTCCCACCTGGTGGTGCCCTGGGAGCTGCAGTGGGTCCCACAGTGGTGTGAGCACGAGGAGGGGACGGGGCAAGGTCCCTCCAGTACTGAGGGGAGCCTAGAGGAAAGAGGGAGAGGAACTTTTTACCAGAGCCTGGAGTGACAGGACAGCAGGGAACTGATTAAAACTGATGGAGAGAAGTGTTGGGTTGGATATTAGGAGGAAGTTCTTCCCTGTGAGGAGGGGAGGCCCTGGCACAGGTGCCCAGAGCAGCTGTGGCTGCCCCTGGATCCCTGGCAGTGCCCAAGGCTGGATGGGGCTTGGATCAGCCTGGGACAGTGGAAGGTGTCCCTGCCCAGACAAGATAAGATTTAAGATCCCTTCCAACACAAACCATTCTGGGATTCTGTCAGATGAAGAAGGGGATGGGGAGGAAAAGTCACCTTCAGCACCTCCAAAAATGGTGCAGCCTCTGAGCAGGACAGAGAGGCACACGCTGAGTCCAGCCTCTGCCTGCATGGCAATTTGGGAGTCTGGCAATTTGGGAATTTGGGCCATCTGCCTCAGCCTCAATCCTTCCTTCCCCAGCCTCAGAAGGACCAGCAGCCCCTAAACCCCTCCTGTCCTGCTCTGGCTGCAGGAGCCCAGGTCTGTCATATGAACCAGCTGCTCTGCTCGGATGGGAAGGGAATTACAACCAGAGGACATCCAGAAATCACACCCCCCTGACAAACACCAGCAGTTTGTCCTTCTATCAGCTCTTATTCAGCAGCTTGTGGAGACTGTCTGCTTTTCTGGAGCCTTTTCCAGACAGATAACACCCAGTTCTGAAACTGCCCTTGACGTTCTTGTTGGCTTGGCTTTGGTGAATTGTCATTTTTGAGCTGGAAAGGGACTATTTGAGTAAGAAAAACAGCTCTGTGTGCTGCCACCACGCTGATCCAGCAACAAACTGTGTAACATGCCAAGCCCAGTGTCCTTAAAAAAAATAAATGTACCCCTCTCCATGTTTACCCATACAATTTGCAAACACAAAACTGGAAGTTCCCCAGGGGGATAGGATTAAAAAAAGGATTATTCTATTTGGAGCTGGTCCAGAAAGCAAAGAGAGTATATATAAATGTGTATGTTTAGGTCCAAAATGGATTTTAATTGAGGTTTGTTGTGTCCAGCGGTGCTCTGCTAGAAGCAGGAGCTAAAAACACGGCAGGGCTGGAGAAGGAAGGTTGAGGAGGACACCAAAGCAGATCTGAGAAAGGTCAGCCCTAAATGGCAACCTGTCCATTTCTGCAGTAGTTTGCTCTCCTATTTATGATGGCATTTTCTGGGAAGAGCTGGCCAGAGCCAACTAGGGCAGGCTTGTAAAAAGATAATTTTTCTCCCTTAGAAAACACAAAGACAGACAGACTGGGCTGCTGGCTTTTCTCCCTGCCCAAGATCTGCTGCCCTGGGCAATTTGCTCTGTTGCAGCAGCTCTTTGCTGGAGTGAGTGGCGTCTGGGCAGCCTCAGAGCAGACGCCAGTCACTCCAGCAAAGAGCTGCTTACCACAGCTTGGTAAATATTTTCTGCAGTGCTGCAGCAGCATCTCACAGAGCAGCACTGTTATTTCGTAGGCATCTCCAATAATAACTCCGAGAGGAGCGGCCACAAGACATTAGCAAAAGCTGCTGCCACTGACCAAAACTTTGGAGGAGCAGGAACAGAAGTGGGAAGAGAATAGAAATAGGGACTGAGTCACTGGCTGGAGAGGCAGCAAGGGAAAATTGAAAAAGGCAGGCTGCTAAAGCTGGTCCTGGGACACGGCTGCGGGGTCAGCACACGCTGGGCTGATGCTTCCCCAGATTTCTCACAACCTCTAAATGGGGACATGAAAATCATTATGGGAAAAAGAGAATATTGGCTTCCCTGTTTTGAGTCGGGACCAAAGGTAGCCAGAGGCACTCATTGCACTCCATCTCCTTTTGTGCTGAAACTGCTTTTTGAGTGTCCCTGCTGGCAGCTGGCTGCAGGATCTCCAGGGCTGCTTTCCCAACAGAAAGCAGGATTAGGGAGGAAAGGAGCTGAGCCCGGAGTCATTGGCACTGCTGGGTGTTAGAGAGAGCAAATCACCCTTAAACAGACAGCAGGACACAGCAGGACACAGTGTGGTGCAGCAAACACCCAGCTCACACACCCAGCACAGGAGCAGGTTTTGCTGAGAGGGCAGATGGGGATGGGAAGCCAGTCAGGTCTCCAGGGGACTTTCTCCATTCCATTGCCACACCATGGAATGAGAAAACCCCTCTCTGAGCTGGCACCCCCAGGCTTGGCCCTTCTGTTCCTCCAACTCTGCTGAGAACCCGTGTCTGTCCAGGAAAACGCTGGCTCTGGCATTCCAGGCTGCTGGGAGAGGATCAGGAGCAGCAGCTCCTTCCCCAGGGGGTGCCAGCAGCACCTCTCCCTGCTGCACAGGGATCTGCCTGCCAGCACGGCCACTCCTGGGCATGCCAGGCAGCTCTGGGGTGCAGGTGCCCTCTGCAGACCCCTTGCCATCCTCCTGGAGCCAGGACTGGGGTTTTCCATAGCTGGACATGCATTTCTGACACTAAACCCTGGTGTTTTGGTGAGCCAAGCCCTGGTGTAGCACCTGTCACTCCCCCAGACAGGTTCCAGCAGAATTCTGACCTTGATTTCCCTCCTGAGGTGGGGCATGGCCTGGAACACCTCCCTGCCCAGCCTGACCTGGCATGCTGGCTCTTGCCCACCCTTGCCAAAATCCAGGCTGGCTCAGGGTGCAAAGCTGACCTGCTGTGTGCAAAGAGCTTCCCAGGGCCCACCAGGCCAGGCTGGGTGACACTGAGAGGATGGAGCCCTGGCTGGAGCAGGCACTCGACAGAAAATTCATTTTATAGGAATGAGTGGGGTTTAGCTGCCAGCCTCTTTGTATCCAGCTGGTAAATAATTGATGCACAGGGGCCAGATGTGAACTGAGACCAAACCAGCAACGAGAGAGGAGGAGTGTGGAGAGCTCAGCAGGGACCAAATCCCAGCAATTCTTGTCCCACTTTTCATGGGACCTTCCCTCTCTTCACTGAGCTCCACCAGCCCTGTGGCAGGGACAGCAGCTGGTCAGCACAGCTCAGGACAAGGGAAATAAATTAATAAATTCCCAAAGCCAAGTTAGGACAAAGTTTTTAGCTGCAAGTGCTGCCAACCCCTCCTGAAGCCACCTCCAGTGAGGGCAGTGCCCATGGCAGTGACAGTGACCCAGCTCCCAGTGCCACCCTGTCCCTGTGCTCTCCAAACAGCTGGGACACGTGCAGGAGGACAGAGGGACACCGGCCATCCCAACAGGAGCTGTTCCCATCATCATTAGCCAAGCAACAAACGCTCCTCATGCGGCCATAAAGCCAGGGTGGCATTTTTATTAGCTGAGGTTTCCTCATTTCTTTTTCTTTTCTTTTTTTTTTCTCTGTTTTTATGGCCTTATCCACAAATGCTGAGAGCCAGAGGGAATTATTTGTTGCTTACATTAAAGCAAGAAGCCCTCAGACCACAGTGCTACAACCACTCCCCGTATCATTATTTTCTTCTTTTTGGATTTATATGAAGCTCATTATTAAACCTGAGGTAACACAGGCATCCTAACAAGGCACCCAGTGCTAATAACTGCTAAAGAGCATTATTAGTTATTGTAATTACAGAGTTTAATTGATGATATTAAAGAGAATGCTTGCCTACTTTTCCAACAAAAAAAAATTCCACAAATGTAGCTTATTAACACAAATTCTATTCTTATTGGTAAAACTATTGTTAGATTTCAAAGACAGCAAGTTTGGTGCATAAACAGCACCAAAAAAGACAGCATAAAAAAATGGCTCATGCTGGGATGGTGGGGCACGTTCCCAAACTCTGGTGTCACTTAGCTGGGATGGGGATGGAGGGAGCTGGGCAAAATGAGGAGTTCTGTCCCTGAAACCTGACAGCAGCAGCACTGGTGGCTTTTAGGAGGGGCATAAATCCATATATTCCCTAAAAACAGTGCAGACAGGTCTGTGCAGCCAGGATCACCTCTCCAAAGGGTGGTTCTGTGTAGTGAGAGGGAATGGGAAGGGCAGGAAGCCTCTCCAGGCTCCCCTGTGGTCAGTTGTGGGTCTGATATGGGGCTGGGATCCTGTGACATCCTCACTGCCCCTCCTTATGCCCAGTGGAATTATTCATGCTGAGCCCAGACACCCAAACGGCCGCATAAACACCGAGCTGCACTTTTAATTAAAGATGTGCCGAGATAAAAAGCTGCACGAACCAATTTTCAACAATTAAAAGTAATATTCGAGGTGTTTGTCTCCCCAGTCTGCATGTGTCCCGGGCAGCTGGGGAGCCTGGCTGCGTTTTTATGGTTTTTATCATTGTCAGGACTTTTTGCAGCGATTCCCCGTGCAGGATGAGCCCCGTCCAGACGCCTCTTTGCTCCAAAGAGTTAAGATTTCACTTGTCAGGCTGTTTTTGTTTCTATTCACATGTCAGTGCCTGTCATTTATTTAGTCAATGGGACATGTCCAAGGGATGGAGACAGACTGGGTTAGTCATTCTGACCGTGGGTCGCCAGTCACTGCAAACTGCCTGAGGTCATTTCCAAAAGCGCCAGGAACAATGAGAGGGAAGCTGGGCCCGGGAGACCTGCAGGAAACGCCGTGGAGATTAAAGACAGAGATAGTCCTTTGCAAAAGTACACTGGAGGAATGTTCCCTATGTTCTGTCAACAGAGTTTCTTCCTCGCTCAAGACTGTCTATTTTAAGTCTGAGCCCGCACCAAAAATGGAAATCCTCGCTCAATGGCTATCAGTGGATCTTGGGTTTCTGGGGCTGCCTCAGCCGAGGAAATGAAGCCTCCGGCTCGGCTGGAGCAGCTTCAAACGATCCCTCCTTGCAGCAGCTCTGTGCCTGCTGAAGGATGGAGCTGGAGCCATGGCAGTGCCCTACTGCCCACGAGCATCGTCCCCACGGGGTCCCCAGAGAGCCCAGAGTCACAGAATGGCTCTGCTCGGAAGGGACAGCGCTGGGGACATCTGCTCCAGCACCCCTGCTCCTGCAGGGTCATCCCAACCTGGCCCAGGGTTGCATCCAGAGCTGGGCACTGGCAATGGCATCCCAAGCCCTGGTGGCAGCACGGAGCCAGGCAGGGCTGCCAGGCCCTTCCAGGACACTCTCCTGCCTTGGGGAAGGGACTGCAGAGGGAGCAGAAACACAACCATCAATATTTGCTGAGCTCAAGCCCCGTGGCTGCAGATCTGGGGGAATGGGAAATTCCTCTGGCAGCCAGCTGGGCCTCAGTGCAGGGCTGAAACACAAGAGCAGTTTGAGGTGCAGAGATGCACTTTTTGCTTTTTGAGCAGAATAGGCCAGGCCACCCTCGCTTAACACATAAGGTACCTCTGGGTGTTTTGGAAAACACTAATAACAACCACATGATTGGTGTAAAACGCTGCCTTCTCCATCCAGACACACTATTGTTTGCAGATAAATACATTCCATCGAGCTTTTTTTTTTCCTATCCTTTCTGCATGTGGCTTCTGCATCTCAGGAAGATGGGGATGGGGGTTTGACCACGGTGGTGGCCCAGGAGGAGCCACTGGAGCCCTCTGGCTTGGGACTTAGCCTGCCCTGGGTGAGTGTATAAGAGCCAGAGCTTTGGGATGGGGATGGAAGGGTGAGGAAAAGGAGCTGCACAGTAGATCTGTAGTAGTTTTTCTAGGGGAAAGCAGAAAATGCATTTTTTAGAACACAAACGTCCCTCACGGACACACGCACACACAGGAGAAAACCCAAATTCCCAAATTCCTCAGCGTGGTATTTATGAAGGCACTCGCAGACATGATACAGGCCAGCTCCGGGAGATTTCTCCACGTGTTGTTAAAGATTCAAATTACAGAGCAATTTGGAGCCTTTGAAGAGGCTGGAGTGGGCACTGTGAGCCCGGGGCTGCTGGGGCAGGGGCTGTCTGGAGATAAGACAGAGCCAGCGATGACGGAGGCACTGGGGGAATTGGCTCTGCCTGCAGATAAGGGAAGCATCCTGCTTTGAGCACGGGGTAAACAACTTTTAATACACAAGTGACTTATCTGGAGAGTCCCACGGGAGGAAGCGGGGCTGGCCGAGGCTCCGTCTGTGCGCTGTGACACGGCGGGGACGCGACACCGCCACGGCACCTGGGGCTTTGGGGAGCTCAGGGGGGCTTTGGGGAGTCCAGGGGGGCTTTGGGGAGCTCAGAGGGGTCTGGGGAGCTCAGGGGTTTTGGGTTTGTGTTTGGGGAGCCTGGCTGCTCCTGGGTGCTGGGGGTAAGGCTCAAGCAGCTTGCAAAAGGGGATGGAGAGGGATGGATTTGTCTGTGGCAGAGGGACCAGGGCTCCTGGTCCACAGGTGGCCTCGTGGTTGCACAGGTAGGGATTGAGCCAGCCAAAGGAAAAATCACAGAACAGCTGGGCAAAATCAGAAAGACTCCAAAAAGAGACTTAAACCCTCTTTTTAAACAAAAAACTGCCAACACCAATCATTTCCCCAGTAACAACACAGAATACTGGGTAAAACTCAGGTGTGTTTTCATTGATAAGGGCAGGAAAGCATTCCCAAGCTGGAGACATCAAGTCCCAGTTGTTTCATCACAGCTGGAGAAGGCTGGTTGTTTCATCACAGCAGGATAAGATTTGGGAGAAATCAGGAGATCCCAGCCACTCCCTGGTGCTCCCTGTGTAGCTGCAGGGCTCATCTCAGCTCTGCCACCTTGCTGAGCATCACTCCCAGGTGGCACCTGGGGGGACAAGGCCAAAGCCTCGTCCCTCTGTGGTTTTTGGGGAGAGGAGATGGAGTCAGGAGGCAGCAGGAAGAGCTGCTCTCCAGTTGAGAGCCTGATTTATGGCCGAGGCCTCAGGCAAATCCCTCACTGGCTTTGTGGTTTCATTTCCCCATCTCTACAATCTCTTTCACGGGTCATGTGTGAGGGGGAATTAACAGTCAAACTTTGTTTTTAATAAATATTTAAAGATTTGTCTTGTGTTTTATGGGTATTTCTGAATGATCTTCCTGCCCTTGCATAAGGGTCTCTCCCTGCCAGCTCTTTAATCCTGGATCCTCTGCCTGGCGTGGAGCGATGCCTCTGCTGCAGATTTGGGCTTTCATTGAGTAACAATTAAGCTGCCTCAGTTAAATGTAAAGGCATGTGAAGAAAGTTTTCTGCTGCCAGATCAGTGCTGGGTGCCAGCAGCACCCTAAACTGAAGGGTTCCTCTGCAAAAGCTCAGCCAAAGCAGCACCCAGCACCCAGCCAGGAGCTCTGAGTGACCCCCAGCACTCCAAAATTCCCCATTTATGTGTGAAGCATGAGTAAAAACTCTGTTTTCACCAGCCCAGCGTGATTTGGAAGTGAAAGCACGGGCTTGAAGCTCCTCTGAGCTGAGGCCAGTGGAAATTCAGTGTGGGTTTGACCCCAGCACTGTGCACGCTTTACTCTCTGCCTGTTTATTGTTAAACTCATTAAAACCATCAGGGTTTTTGCATCTTAAAAGTGTCTTCTGACTTTGTAAAATATGTGAATGCTTAAGAAACAATCTGTGTGCAACTGTATAAATAGTGACTAACGAGGAGGAATTCTGTGGTGTTCAAAGGCAGGGAAGGGAGCAGAGGAGCCTGTGGAATAATGAGTTAATTTGTCTCCAGCCTACCTGGTGCCCAGCTCACCTCCCTCCCACGTGGCTGCTGATGGGCCCTGTGCTCCTCCACCCAGATGAGTGATTTTAAGCTAAAGATTCAAAATTAGCTGTCTCAGACGTGGCCCAGCACAAGGTTGGTCACTTCCTTACAATATGGATGTGAGATTTCAGTGAGAAGAAATTCAAAGAATTTCAGAATGAAGCGTTTTGACTCCTTGAGTTGAAATCATCTCCATTTCTAACCGACACTCCATTCTAGTTTTAAAATGTTATAAAGTTTGGAGAGCAAATCCACCCATGCATTCAACCAACATTTTTGTTCAAACCCTCATTTCCCAGAAAATAATTTGGTTTATTCAGAACTAGAACAAAAATTTGCAACTGCCAATAATCCCAGATTTAATGTAATAAACTTTCTGGAACCACTGGAAGTTGAAGATGTCATTAAGTGGGTACCTTGTACTGTCACCAAGATTCATGGAATTCCCCAAACTCATCCCAGCAGCCCTGTTCAGGGGATGTTTACAGCTTATTCTCCTCCTGTAGGAGAATGATCCCAAGCTCTAAAGCTGAGGGGAGGCACTTGGCTGTCTGTCACAGGGGCACATGCTGAAATATGGCAGTGAAAAAAGCCAGCAGTGCTCGAAGCCCTGCAGAATCCCAGCAGAACAAGGCATGAGAGGAATATTTTATATTTAGGCAGAGGAGGGGGAAGGCAGGAGCTGGATGATGCTGGGTTTTTCATGATAAAGAACATTTCTTCCTGCCATGGGAAAAGTTCCATGTTTTATTTTCCTGAGGAACAACTGTCTCCTGTGTTTCCCACCAGGTTGCTAATGATACAGAGCTGCAGCAATCCTACTTCCCCCTCCATGTCCTTTTCAGCCCACGTGGCTTTATTTGCCAGGATGGGAAGAAGATTTGGAAAGCATAAACAAAACCCACAACATCAGCTGCAAAAAAGAAACAACTGGCTTAATGGCTGTACTTGATGAATGGACTTTATTGGATATTGGGAAGGAATTCCTGGCTGTAAGGGTGGGCAGGCCCTGGCACAGGGTGCCCAGAGAAGCTGTGTCTGCCCCTGGATCCCTGGAAGTGTCCAAGGCCAGGCTGGAGCAGCCTGGGATAGTGGGAGGTGTCCCTGCCCATGGCAGGGGTGGAATGGGGTGAGCTTTAAGGTCCCTTCCAACCCAAACCATTCTGGGATTCTGTGATCATAAAGGTCTTTTCCAACCTAAACAATTCTAAGATTCCAGCCTCATCCTCCCAGGCTCTCCTGAGCTGAGGTCTCCTTTAATCTTTACAGTCCCTGGAGAAGAGCCTGTTCCTGCCTGCCTGTTCCTCAGTGTTGTTTTCCCCTGGATCTTCTGTCCCTCCTGTGCCCCTGCTCCACCTTCTCCCCGTGCACTGGGTGAGGAGAGGAACCAGCAGCACTGGTCAAACCAACAGCAGAGAGGTGCAAAAGGATCCAAAATGAGGACCCCACAAAGGCTCAGGTTGAAGAGACAGGGAAATGTTCCACAGCACTGCTGCACCTGGGCAAGTGCCAGTGCCCAGCACAGACCTGGCAGCGACGAGGGGAATTCACAGGTCCTGGGAATTCACAAGGTGCCTCCAAGGGAATGAGCACTGGGATCCCACCAGTAACACCCTGTGCCGCTGCCTGGGAGCACTGGGATCCCACCAGTAACACCCTGTGCCGCTGCCTGGGAGCACTGGGATCCCACCAGTAACACCCTGTGCTGCTGCCTGGGAGCACTGGGATCCCACCAGTAACACCCTGTGCTGCTGCCTGGGAGCTCCCCCTTTGGTTCCCTCTGAGTGCTTAAACCAGTGCCCTGGCCAGGAACAGACTCATTTTCAGCAGTCAGTCACATTTCGTCCCCAAATGCTCTCTCTGTCCCTGGGCCTGACCTCAGCACCCTGCTCGTGCCAGGGCTGCTCTGTCCTGGGTCTCCTCTGCTCCACGTGTGAAGGTGGAACAATGCAGCTCTCTGAGCACCCCTCCAGCACGGAGGAGTTGGACATTGTTTTCTTTTCCTGTTTTGTTTTGTGTGGAATAACTCCCCTCTGTGGAGTCACTTCGGCTCCAGAACAGACTATTAATAAACTCAACTGCTTTGGGGAGCCCAAGCCAAACGCTGCCCTTAGAGGGGAAAAAATAAAAACTACAATTGCACAGAGACTCTTCATCCCTGTGAACCTTCTGAGGGACATGTGGTGATTATCCACCACGTCACCAGGTCACTGCTGGCTCTGGGAGCCACCACAGCCCAGCCTGCCTGTGCTGGCCCTGGGCTGAATGAGCTCTGCAGGCACAGCAGGGACTTTCTCTAAGCTGGGGCTCTTTGGTGGCTTCCATCATCTTGGTTCATGAATAAATGGTCCTATGAAGGGGACAAGGGGTGGCCCTGTGGTTAAGGCACAGAGCTGAAGTCAGGGAGCTCAGCAGGAGGGTGAGACAGTGCTTTGGTATCAAGGTTTGCTCTGCTGGCCCCACCAGGTTCTGCAGAACATAAACTTTAGGTTTAAAAAGAAAACCAGCTCCATTATTTGGGAGTCCAAGGTCCAATTCAAGCAGTCAATGGGGATGAAAACACAGCTGAAGTCTGTGCTCCTCATTCAATATTAAATCTTACTCCAGGCACAGGATCAGACTCTCAGGCTGAGAAGCCACTTTGGATAAAACCAAGGGTGTCCAGCAGCAGAAACTGTCAGGGATCACAGGAAGAGGCTGAGAGTTACTTTGGTAGGGGGTGAGATGATATTTAAAATATATGAGTACAACATCCAGCCTAGAGATGGGACCAGAGGTCCCATGGAAACACAAAAGGAAGAAGGCCATGTGCCAGATCTTTCTCCAAGTGATACCCAAAGCCAATGCAGTTGCTCCAGAGAAGCCAAAACCAGATTTTAGCAGCAATTCTGGAATGGGATGCATGCAAAACTGACACAGGGTTGTAAGACTGACAGAGAAGGTTGAGCACTGAGTCCAGGTGCCATACTGGTATGGATCTCCCAAAGAACAGAGGGGTTTCATTATTTTCCTTTTAAAATGTATAAAATTAATAGAGCTCTGAAGCAAGAAACAGCACAAGCCAAATGTTCAATTTGCACTCACAAACCAGCACCTGCCCCCCATCCAACTCTCAAAATAAACTTGAGCCTACGATTCAGTAATTTTTAAAACAGCAGGTCTTTCACTCAAAATCCCCAAATAACTACAGGTTTCACTTTCTTCCATTATCTCCAGCACCAAGAAAGCCTGGCAGCTTCCCTTCCAAACAACAACTGCCTCTCCTTGGCATTAACCTGCCCCCAAACAGCACTGGGGTGGGTCACCTCTGTTTTCCTGCCTGTCCTGGAATGAAATCACTGTTTGCTCAGGATGAGGGCTGGTACCTTCCCTTTCCCCATGATCACCTGTGCTTGCTGCTGGCCCTCAGAACTCCTTGTCCATGTGCTTCCCTGACAGACTGGAGCGTGTTCCCCTCTCCCTGTGGATGAGGCTTTGCCTGATGTGCAGGGACTTGCTTTGGCACCATCTGATTAGCTGCTGTTAACATCACTTATCCTGCTGGAGTTTCTTCCCAGTGAGCAATGAAACATTCCTAATCCAGGCAGATTAAAGAGAAACACGTTTCATCATCCACCTCCCAGCTTCCAGCACTCCATTAGAAGGGAGAAGGCCTTTGGGTTTGGGAATTGCTCACAGCTCCATCAGAGTGGAGCAGCCCTGATGGAGACACAGCCTGACAGCTCTCAGCTCCACGGGGAGCTTGGGCTGTGAAAATGATTTCCATGGTGCTTTACCTCAACCTGCTGCAGATGTTCTGCACCCTGGGTGAGCCCTGCTTGAGGTGCTGCTGCTTCCAGACACCTCCCAAGGCTTTCCATGCCAGGTCAGCTGCAGCCACTGCTGCTGTCCAGCCTCCTTCCTGGGCTCAGGCTGGGAAACCAGGAGATCATAGCCAGCATGGCCTTATCCAGAACACACTTGCCATGTTTTAACCTGCTCTTCTAAGCTTGTGTGGCTGTTCTCAGTGGATGTGAGCACGTACACACATTCCTCAACCACGGCAGGGGTTTTTAAAGTCGTGGGTCAATCACCACCTAATTGAGCTGTGCCACAGGTGAGGAGCTCCATGAACATTCCAGCTGGGAGGAGAGCAGCCTCTGAGCACCACTGCTGGGGAAGGACCAACCTACAGCCCAGAAGATGTGACACCAAAGAATTTACTGGCAGGATGGAAATACTGTGTCAGAAAAAGCTGGAATTGGAAGCTGCCTTTTTGTTGTCACCCAGAAATCCCAGCACAAGGTAAAAATAGGGAGGAAACCTGAGCTTCAGTATTTCCGCTGCTCATGGGGCAAGTTATTTTTATTATCACAATAAAAAAAGATTCTGCCTTGAGAGGTTTGGGGAGGTACCACTGGCCTTCTAAAACCTCTCCATGGAAAGGGTGGTGACCACTAACCCCAGGTTAACAGTCTCCCTCTAGCCTTGATCTCTCCCCAGAGTTTCCTATATCCCTTGTTTTGCCTGAACCCCTGACGTGCTCTTGGAGCAGGGGCTCTCGTGTGCCTGCCTGGGGCACTGCAGCTCCTGAGCTCCAGCAGGACCCTGCTATAAACCAGAAAGGTTCCCACATTCCTGGGACATGGCTGGACACAGCAAAGCAAGAACAGGGGCAGCAGCACAGAGGAGCCCGGCCGTGCTGCTCCGCTCTGCCACGACACTGAGAACCAATTTAGATTCAAACCAAGCTTTTCACTTGCCACCAAAATAAGCAACTTATGGAATTGCTATCCTCCCCAAACCACAGGGTTGTTTTAATGACCTTCCATTTAAGCATTAAGGAGTGAAATGTCTAATCCTGTCGAGTGTGTAAGAAGGTGACTCATTCCCTCAGCGCTGTAAGCTGCCTCCCTTTTGGCAGCTGCTCTGTACAGCAATGAGAGCAGCCCTCAAAATGGCAGGGCTTGGATCTGCTCACCTGGAATGAGAAATAAACCCTAACTGCAGGTAAGACCTCATTTCATGTGTGTGTGCAATAATATTATTCCAGTTGCCAAGCAGCAAACAGGAGGTGCAGTAAAGGACAGAGATAAAGCCTTGTGAACAGGGGTGTGCTCTCAGAGTCATTGAATCCTGCAAGGGATATTAAAGCTCATCTTGTCCCCATGGGCAGGGCACCTTCCACTATCCCAGGCTGCTCCAAGCCCCATCCAACCTGGCCTTGGACACTTCCAGGGATCCAGGAGCAGCCACAGCTTCATTCCTTCATATGGGGGGGTTTATCCCATTGTGCTGGGTTAATCAGATCTTGCCCAGTGGTTAAGACCAAGATCTGCTCTGTCTGAATAAAAAGGGAAAGGTGATGATTTGGAGTAAATATGTGTTCAAACCTCATAGAAATCCCTGACTGTCCTCCTACTGGCAGCCCTGAGCTTCACACCAGGCAGAAAATGGACAATGTGATGGGAGAAAATGTGGCTGTGATCATCCCCTGCGTGGGTGGGTTCTGCTGATGGAAAAGGTGATGGTCTTCAAGTCAGCTCCTTAAATTGACCTGTGATATAAACAGTGAACAAACAAGCAGGAACAACCCATGGCTGTGTGTCCAACTGCTTCTGTTGTTCATGTAACCACTTGTTTGTCCACACTGCAAGATGTTACTGGGGCAATTAATGGGGTGAGCTCGCTCCTAATGGGGTTTTTCATCAGCAGAACCCAAACCACCGAGCCCTCCCTTGCAATTCTTCAAGCAACACAGTTGCTGCCTTAGTCTTCCAGTTGAAAAGGGATAATTGCAGTATCAAGGAGAGCTCTCAAGATCTCCCAGGAGATGTTCTGGAGCTCACAGGATCAGGTCCTAAGCATGCATGATTCACTGAAATAAGCAGTGGTCTGCATGTTTAAACTTGGCTTTTAAATTGGCTCCCAGAAATGAAGGGCCCACACTCCCTGCAGCAGCAGCAGCATCCGACAGGATGTCCCTAATAGAGGTGGTTGGAACCTCCTTCAAAATGAAAGGTGAAATTCTAAACTTGTTTCTAAAGCCTGGTTTAGCACACACAGAAATGCAGCTCTCAGGAGGAGTGCAAAAAAAAAGCATTTGTATATCTTTATCTCTTTTTCCTTTCTCTTTTGGCTCTTTGGCTGGAGGAGGTGATGCCCAGACCAAGCCAGCCATGCATGAGATGTCAGAGCTAGTGCCACCCACCAGATCCCCAAAATCATGTTCCTTTCCTTTTCATGTTAAGCAATTCATCACACATGAGTTGTACCCACTCAAACACCTCTAGCTTCACACACCTTGTTAAATTGACAGCTCAAAGAAATCAGGAACAACCTTAATATGAAATCTGACAGTCACCTCACTGCAAAATTACTGGTGTAGTTACTCCATGGAAAAGACATGAAAACCAAGGCAGTTTTAAAAAGAGACAGAGGAAGCACAGAGGAAGAGAAGAACAAAACAATCCTCAAGTAAATGCACAGCAATGAGCCCAGGGATGTCATTTACTGAGTGCAGTAAAATGTCACCCCTATTTTTTCTTTCTGTTTGAAGATCAGTTCAGTTAAACTGAATTTCACACCTACTCCATGTAACATGTGGCTTTGTGTCTTGTCCATCCTTCCAGCTGCCAGACAGGAGACTGCTGGCATCTCTGCCAATAAAGGCCTGGCACCTGGATTTAGGGATTTCAGGCTAAGGATTTTCTGTAGGAGGCTCTTCTGTGCCGACAGTTATGAATCTCCAGGGCTGTGTAGGCATTTCTATCAGTGCTGGCCATCACTCAAATCCTTGCAAACAATGACTAACAGGAGCCCACACATGGCTCTGAGGGAGCTGTGCTCTGCAGCCTGGCTGTGTCACACGTGTGGGGTCGAGAGACCATGGGGACCAACAGGAGGTTCCTTCAAACCCAAGGAACTCCCATTGTGGTGTCACCCACTGCTTGGCACACACGTGGGAATCCACTCTGCCATGGGAACACCGTTTGGGGCACCCAGGCTGCAAAGCCCAGAGGAAACTTGGGTCAACATCCCCACGGTCTGGTCACGCCTCTGATGGCAGCTCTGAGAGCCTGTGAGTCACCCAGAAAAGATTAGAGGAAAGTTCCCTTCTCTTTTAATGAATGAATAAGCTCTAAGGTTTTTCTAGGGTGTGGAAAAAGATAAGGCTTAAGGAGGAAATGCAATTGTCTGTGGAGCCTTCAGGTCTACCAAGTGCTTCCAGCACGTTCCTAGAAACAGCTGGCATTTGATCCTATAAATTATGGGTGCCTTTGCATCATGTTCTGGACTAACTGGAACCAGTCTACCTGAGATTCTGATTGCAGTGGATTTCACTGGGGGGGTTTATAGGTGTTATGAAGGTCATCACCCACTGCCAAGTGCTAAAAGACTTTAGAAGGATCATTCACTTGGGCTACAGCATGCAGGGAAGCTAATGGTGGGAAAAACTCTGCTGAGCCTAGCTAGATCCCTGGAAGCCAGCAGAGACAGCTGTAGCACCAGGAGCATCTCCCACATGCCCCAAGTAAAGGGCAGGGACAGGCTGAGACTCTATTCCAGCTCCCCAGCAGCAGCAGAAACCAGTGGTGGCCACACAGGGTGAGGCAGCTGATTTTGCTGGCTCACCCCTCAGAGGTGTGGGTGTAATGTGGGTGGGAGGCCCATGGAAGGGCATCTCTTTGCGTCTGTACAAGAGGTTTGTGGGCCAAACCCTACCAGCACCACAGGTAAGCAAGAACCCGCTCCACTCCCACCACAGAGCTCAAGGCTCAAACAGGAGCAGCCTGGAGCTCCATCGTGTCCATGCTGAAATCACCTTCACTGTGCCTTGCAGAGGCCTTGGGGGGCTCAGCCCACCAGTGCCTGGGGGCTGCTGACCTGCCAGGGCACTGATCTCCCACAGGGACCCTGCTGGTGCCCTCCTGGAGCACCCCTTCACTGCAGGTCATTTTCATCTCTTTTTAGCTCTCCCGTGAGCACGGGTTAGAGGTGGGTTGTCCCCCCTTGTATGTGTTGTGCTGTGGTCAGGCAGGCTCCCACCTTGAGGAGCCTGGAACACCAGCACCCTCCCAGGTCTTCTGCTGCCATCGTGTCTGGAACTGCTCAGGAGAAGGCTCCAGCCTGGGCAGGCACCGGGAGCCGTGTGTGGCTGCCACAGGATCCCTCTCACTGAACTTTTGGACTCCTTGCAGTATGAAACTATAAATTATCCCCGTTCTGGCCCCTCAAGATGCCTGTGAAAGATGCAGCCAGGAATGCTCAAGTTCACCCACTGGGGAAACGTCGTGTTACGTGAAGATTGCAGCCTCCCCCCTTATCTGGGAGGCAGCTGATGAAGGGCCTGGCGTCAGTCTGGCAACTCTGATGGCTCCCATTTAGCACCACGGGAGAGCTGCCTATCAGCAGGACGCTGGGGCAGATAGCAGCCAGGACTATCTAATCACATACCTTTTGCATTAGTGCTGCCATATATTCCTTCCATTTACAATCCCGAGGCTGGGCCCGCACTGAATTTTCACAGGAATGAACTGTCAACAACCCCATCCTTCCCAAGGCCTAAAAATGGGAGCTTTATCACAGAGGCCAGTAGACTTCTTTTCTTAGACTTCCAGGCAATGGCCGGAGCAGACTTGGAGCCCCCACGAGCGAGACATTAAGGAGACCTTTTTGAGATAACAGCAGTTCACTTGGCTCTCTCAAGAACGCCTCATGGCTGTTCCTTTTCAAAGCAGAAGTAAGGAAACCAGCTCAATTAGAGCATATCAAGAAACTTTGTGTCTCCTGGTTTGTTTACCTTTTATCAGTGCTCTTAATATGCTTTCCTGCTTTTCCAAGGGGAGTAGGAGGACTTTGCTTTGTAAGATCCCACTAGAAAAATCAAGCAAGAGGCAGTTTTTTAAAGTAACAAATCAGAGTTAATAACAGCGGGGCAAACTTTCTGCTAACTTGATGTTTCACTGCTTTTGGGTGCGTGATTAAGTTTCATTTAGCAGAAGGAGATGGCTGTGCTCAGCACACGTTGCCAACCTATAATCTCTGGGGTCACGTTTAAATAGTCTGTGCAACCATTAGTTCTTCTGCTGCCAAATGCACATTAGGACTTGTCCTAAATGAAGTGCCCATGAAACATCCTCTCCAAGAATGGCATCTCACAACATTTTTCCAAGCCAAGCCCTGACTCGGCAGCAGACTCAAGTTCAGCAGCTCTCGGAGCCTACATTATGCCATTAATTGAGGGCATAATTAACGATGGCCAAATCTCACAAAAGTGCCAAATTAGATTTCACTTGAGACAAGCAGATGTATTTGGGATGACTGGAGCAGGCCAAACCCTGCCTGCCACCGAAGCCTGGAAGTCTGGTCACAGGCGGAGAATCAGATTTGCAGCCTTCACATGACTCAGCTCTCCAAACTGGAATCAGAAGCTCAAATCCCAGAGATGGACACACAGTTCCCTGCAGTGCTCCTGAAAATTAAGATTTTCTTTTGGAGGTCAATTGGTTCATCCTACATTTTTGTAAAAACTTTTGTGCCTCCTGCACCCCTCACCTTCTGCAGGTGAGCTAGAACCCTGCCAGTGCCCTGCGCTGCCACACAGATCCCTCTTGTGCTGAGAAGGAAAAATAATAACAGGAAAAGGAGACAAATCCTTCATTAAAACCTGGTTTTAATTCTCTGAAAACCCTGCATAAATGTTCAGGGGCTTCAACAGGCTTTTTTATATTGCAGTGACTTAGTTCCCACCTGCGGCATCCCAGCACCACCCTGAGCTGTGCAAACCTTGCTTTGTGACCTCTGCTTACCTCCATCGTGTTTGGAACTTTACTGATTCCCTTTGGGATGGTTCAGGACAGGGGAAACACAAAGTTTGGCCAGTAAAATCCAGCTTCCAGCTATCTCCATGTGTAACTTAGGGGTTGGGCTACTAAACATCCAGTCTCACCCTGTCCCTCCAGAAAACTAATTTTACTCATTTCCCACAGGGAGATAAAATGCAGGTCTGCTCCCATTCCAGAGTTCCTTGGCTGGGACACAAATAGCTTTGGAAACACTCTTATCTGTGCTCAAACATCCTTTCAGAAAATGTATCAGCCTGCAAAGGGCTGTCCTGGTACCACAAAGCCTCTTCATATGAAAAATGGAAGCTCAGCCCACAACCAGATCTTGTCAAGGAGATTTGCTTTCCTCTTAACACCTACATCCCACAAACCCAGAGGGAGGAACATCCCTGTGCAGGAGAAGCATTTCACAAACCATCCACCCTGGAAGGAACCTGCCCACACATTTTGGGGGCTCTTTAGCAGGATATCCCTGAGGGTTTTGTCCTGCCCATGGTCATGGCGAGGTGATGCTGCACCCCCAGCACAGCCCCAGTTTATCTCCTGTGAGTGCTCCTGTTACCCAAGACAGCTGCAGAGACCCCTTGTTTTTCACGTGCTTGACATTTTTTATGGTTCCTCTAAGCCAGGCACAGGCTCAGCTGAAAAGAAGCCAGGCTTGTATCAATGGCTGAAAGCAGAGCGGGTCGGAAATGTGGGCGAGTGGAAACCTGGGCTGGAGCTGCTCGGGGCTGGCTGGGACATCCTCGGGCTGGAGCCCCCGTGCTCAGGCACTTCCCTGAGCCTGACCTCCCTCTCATGGCAGTGACACTCACTCATGTGCCTTTGGATTGCACCACCACAGCTCTGGCACCGCTGCTGCCACAGTGCCAGAGAGGAACCAGCCCCAACTCCTGACACATCTGCTGCCTCAGGACACTCACACCCTGAGTGCCTAAAGCATTATATATATTTCTGAGGGAAAATAAAGAGTTTGGCTTTGCACAGCAGTAACAGTGAAATCCCAGCACACCTCCCTGCTCCTGCCCTCCATGCCAGCCAAACCCGCTCCCCACACCTCTGCAAATGGGTTCTGGGACCTGGCAGGGATGGCTGCCAGCTGCCAGCTGGGTTTGGGTGACTGTCTCACCAGGCCAGGCTTGGTGTGAGCTGCAGACCTGGGCTGTGGAGCCTGTCTTGGCTCCTGTCTCTGTGAACCCCAGGATTTCCTCTCCTCACAGGGAGGGATGGGGGCTCAGGGGCTGCCAGTGGCTTGGTGAGCTCCTATCCTCTCCTGCTTCTCCCAGGCTCATCCCTAGCCTGTCCCAGGCTTATTCTCATGGCAAAGAAGCAAGCAGGGCCACCCCAATGCAAAAGAGATGCCTGCAGGGTGGATAAGGGGATAGAGGAGAGGCAGGGGCTCCTCATGTCCCTTGCCCAGTCTTGCACCGGGGACTGTTCATGGCACTGGTGCTGCCACCCAAGGAACAACTCATTCCTGATGGCTTCCAGTCCTCTGCCTCATGGTTTGCCTGATGGTTCCCAAATCTCCTGAGCTGTGGAGCATCAGGAGCCCCTTGCAGACATCTCCAGATGAGCTGCAGGCTCCTTCCCATGGCCTCAGGGTCAGCGGCGCTGCCGTTTGGGACGCACGGCTCTGCTGCTGTGGGGATGCATTTCCACTGCCCTGCACTCCACACTGGTGTCTTTAAGGGCTGACACGTTGCAAAATAGGAACAAAATGTTTGCAGCACACTATCAAACCTCAGTGGCTTCATTTATCCCCCCAGGACTGGTGCAAATGGTCAAACAGATAGTGAGGAGCCAGGCCCACTGCCCTTGGCCCAGAGCCCGGAGAGCATTTTCCATCAGCTCTGTTTAGGAGTTGTCTCCCCCCAAGACTCCATCTACCTTTGTCTTTCAACAAAAAGCCACTCTCCCAGTGTTCCTGGGGTTAATCACTACAGTGGTAGCATTTTCTGGTGGGACAGTTGTTGCTGTCACCTTGCTCTGGCCCACAGGAACGCAGCGGTGCTGCAGCACGGTGGCTGCAGGTTGCAGCCCTTAATAAATCCCTTAAAGTCTACAGGATTTCATATAGAAACAGCAGCTTTTTTTTTTTTTCTTCTTTCATTTAATAACATGGACAAACTTGCCTGGATCACCCACTGCCCTATTTACAGAAGTTCTATTTATTGACAGGTACCTCCCTTGCACACCCTCACTGCACACCCCCCATGTCTCCTCACATGTTTATGTCTCCAAAAAATAGAAAAGGATAAAAACCCCCCTGCACTACATGAAACCCATCATTTCACTCACTAATGGAACACATTTTCACATGCTCTGAAGCTGGAGGCTGCTTTTGCTTGGCCATGTTTTTCATGCACTTTGTTTCCTTATCACACCATATAATTTTCAGATGAATGAAAATCTGGGCTTTCACTTGCACAAACACTGGGACATGAAAACCTGGTCATTGCCAACTCTTACAAACACATCCTCATAGCTGATGGGGTTTGTAAGGCCTGGGTCCTGGGAGACCTGTGAATGTACCAGAATCTCAACTTTCCTCTTTTCTCCAGGAGTCATTTTCTGGCCTTGACGGTTCCAGAGAACCCCAGGAACCCAAATAATGCCAAAGGTAGAAGGCAGAGGAAAGAACTCCCTTGTTACAATTTAAAAGAATATGCATTTGCAGGATAGTTTTAAGGGAATCTTGTGAGTTGAGGTTGGCAGAGGTTTGGGAACACAGCACAGGACCCCACTCCAGCACCTCCTTTGGAAATGGGGTCCAGAGCAACACCCTGCTGGGGGCTCTCAGCCTGGGCAGCCCTTCACCAAGGACTCAGCATCACCCTTTCCAGGCTGCTTCTCAACTGCTTACAAAAACTAAAGATGCATTGTATGTACAAGCTGCCTCTGCCAAGAAAAATAAACTCAAGAGATGCATTTTTTTTCCAGGCACTCGCAGGCAAACCAAGGCAAATATTAACAATCACTGTGTTAGACCCCAGCTCCTGTGAAATAATAAAAGAAGGTGACACTGTAACCCTGGGCCTTAAATCATGTGTGTAATGCACTCCTGTCCATCTGCTGCTTTCCATCCCAAAGCAATTAATAGATAAGTGTTAAGACAGAAAGTAGTAATTCCAGGAAGTAGGACAATTAATTTTTATGAAGGACTGAGGTACTGTTTGCTTTTTTCTGGTGGCAAAAAATTCATTGCTGGTGGTGGCAGTGGGAATTAAAGCTCAGTGGTGCCTCTGTTGCAGACCTGTGGCAGCCCATGGGAAAAGGGATGTGGAGGGTGCAGGATGCAGAGTTCAGGGTATCTGTCCCTCCATCAGTGCATCTCCACCTATGTTTGATCAGCATCACACAGTGGGGGCTTCTGAAATAAAGAACACACCCCTGAGACCTTCTAATTAAATGCTGTAGGACAAAAAATTGGAGAGGAGATTTCACAGATGTGCTGCTCTCGAGGATCTGTCCCCAGCTTTACAACTTTGCTCAGCTTTTCCTCAAAGGAAAAGCAGAACCAAGGAGATCAGAACATCAGGAGCTCAGCACATCCATGTTCCAGCCTGTTTCCACACACAGGAGCCCCAGAAAGTCCCTTCCTGCTGCCACACAACTTGATGGGAGCAGAATCTGCTTGCTCAACTCCTGGAGAGTAATTGCAGGCTAATAACATGCGCTGGCATGTGGGCTGGGATGTGAAGTATGTGTGGAGGTGCCTCTGGAAATATGTCACTTGGAAAACACCCCACAGAAAACACTGTTCAACAACAGGAATTCCTGCAGATCCATACCCATTCAAACTCTGAAGCCACTTGTTGTTGCTCTGCCA
The DNA here is from genome assembly GCA_013400635.1 of Hypocryptadius cinnamomeus. Taxonomy (NCBI): domain Eukaryota; kingdom Metazoa; phylum Chordata; class Aves; order Passeriformes; family Zosteropidae; genus Hypocryptadius; species Hypocryptadius cinnamomeus. The sequence continues at coordinate 7,959 of VYZP01057577.1, read as the reverse complement.
GGCAATAAAGCAGCGATAAATGAAGGAATTTACACATCAGACTTCTCAGATTTCTCTCTCTCCTTTCCCAGGAGCAGGATGAGGGGACAGTTAATGATCCTAGTTTATGGAATAAATATTTTGACAGAATATATTTTGACACCATAAATTTTAACAGCTCTGACTGTTTTTAAACTCTGCTTATTCCCCACCAAGAATCTGTGTAAAGTAATAATATCTGAAGTGTTTTTTAAGGAGCATAACCTGTCCCTAGGAAAACATTCTCCTTCCTTTAAAATAATATCGCTTTGCCTGACAAAGGAAGTCCAAATGTCTGGAATTACAGAGCATTCAGCACTCAGAGCTCTGTTTTTCCATCTTTAGGTGAGATCTCTGTATCTGTGTAGGATCCTTTGCTCACACAACATTCCTGGTGGGCTCCTGTTACCCTGTACCTCTGAATCCCACTAATCCCAGCCAAGAACTTTCAGATCAGCACAGAGGGAGGAGGAAAAGCTGTTCCCACACGGCCCATGGATAACTGGGAATATCTAACCAGGTTTCACCTCTCCTGCCAGAGAAACCATCACCCTGCTGGGTCACTTGCAAGGCTCTTGGTCCCTCCTCCTCCTCACCTGCTGAGCCAGATTTCCAACACTGAGTGGAACAGAGACCTCAAGACCCCAAATGTCACAGCAGCTGCCTTGTGGTGGGATAAAACAGGGATTTGTTCCCCCAGAAAGGTGACCAGGGCACTCAGGCAGTGACAGCACCTTCCACTGCCTGTCCCATGGGAGCAGCAGGGACTGTGATGGGCAAGCCATGAGAAATCAACCATGGGATTATTAGAGGGCCAGAGACTACAAATCCCAACAAACCCAAGCTTTGTTAGCGCCACTTCTTAATGAACAACCGGTTTAATTACACAGTCCAAGAGGAACCAGCTTGGAATAACTTTCCAATATGCTTCCTGGATGTCATTACACCCAAACAGCTGCTAATGGGATGAATTTCAAGCAGAAGTTTAGCTGGATTTTGGGGTTTAGAGTGTGCTGGGACATGCTTCCCACAGCGGAGCTGAAATTCTCTGCAAACATACAATTAAAATTCTCAGATTGCTCTAAAAACTGCTACAGCTTCATCTTCTGCAGCAATTTCTGATGGTCACAATTTTCTCTTTCCTAGGAAAAAAACCTTAATATCTACAAATAACAGGGCCTGTGTCAATCTCCAGACATGCCAGCTCAGGGCTGAGAACGAGATAGGCAGAAAAATGTTGCTGGGAGAAGGCTCTGGCCGTATCTGCTTCCAAACTTTCCCAGGCACAGAAATGAAATGTGGACCCCGGCACCTCGGTGTCTGGCTCCAGCTCTAAAGTGGTTTCCACTGGTTATAGAACATGCTGACAGCCTCTTCAGATAAGTAGGGCAAGGCAAGGGCACTCGGGCACTTGGCAGCCAGAGGCTCCTGAGCCCTGCCTGTGTGGCTTCGGGAGCAGCTCCTGAACCCCAGGCCTGTGAACAATTCCTCCTCCAAAGGCACCTGACCCATAAATCCCTTTGGTAATTTAAAGCTCATTAAAATCTCCAATCAATAGTGCAGGACACTTGGAAGCCCTCGAATCCATTACTGTAAGTGGAAGGGGAATGGGAAGGCAGTCACTGCTGGATGTGAGCTGACTTGCATGGCTGATCCCAAATGTAAAAGGATTCTGAGCTGTCTGCCCACCTTAGGTTTTTACAACGTGCCCAAGTCCCTTCCCCATATCAGAGAGTTCCCAAATCTTTCATGGCATCCATGGAATTTCTGCTCTTTTCGTCTTTTAAGGATACAATTCCACTGGGATCTGGAGCCCTCACAGGGCGATTTTTTCCAAACAAGTTCAAATAATTCCAATTAAATCCATTTAAACACCCACTTAACGATGCTCTTTCAAGGAGGTGGGGGAGGCAGAGATTTTGAGATGGCTCGGATTTGGAGTCAGATGTAATTTTGCCTCTCTCCTGCTTGCACAACTGACCATTAGCAAAATTGTTGGTGGCGTCAGGATGGTTGTTCCTGTGTTTTCAGGTCTCTTACACCATTACAGAACTTCCATTTCACAACTGCCGCGTCACTTTTGAGAGGGCAGAAATTGCTTTACAGCACTCTAATGCTATAGTGCTGGAGATAATGGGTCATTTGTATCAAGGAGACTCTCTTTTCCCATGAGGATATTTCAGGGAAGCAGGCAGGTGCTGGGAATTCCAGCAACATCCCTGCCCCAAGAGCCCCCAGTGTCCCTGATTGCTCTGTGTTGGAGTGGTCAAGGGACATGATGACACTTTTTGGAGAGAAATGAGCAGGAAAGGGTCCAAAGCCTTCACCAACTTAAGGCTCCAACAAAAGGGGTTTGAAGTGTGAGTTTGGGGCAGGAGCTGCTTTTTGGGATGGTTTCCCCATCCTCAAAGGACTCGTTTGCTCCGCGTTGCTCAGCCAGGAGTCTCTCCTGGACAAACAGCCCCGAACTGTCCGTGAGCAGGGAGAGAGGCTGTCACAGGGGATTATTTCCATCCTTGCAGTGCTGCTGAAACAGAAGTAGAGGCTCTTTCACACGCACAAATTACGCTGCCGCGTAAACATCGCCCGGAGGAGCCCACTCGGATTTCAAAGCTCCACGGCACAGCCTGGCAGCCTCACACGGGATTTTACTCCCCCACCCACACAGAGGGGTTTAATGACAATGAAAAAAGCCCTTCTGTCTCAGCAGCAACCCCGAGTCGATAAGAGCTGCTCTGCCTCTTCTCCAAGTAATCTCTCCCTATCAGCTGGACAGCCTGAACGGAGGCGCACAGCAGAGCGTGGGGCCACGTCTTTCCTATGAAAACCTCCCCTGACCTTCCAAGCAGTTAAAGATGTTTGCCGGGCGTCAGCACCGGCCCTGGTGGGTCCTGTGGGCAGCCCCAGAGCTCTGCTGACGTGATCCATGTGCAGGCATCAAGGCTGGAATGATGGCAAATCTCTGCCCTGGTCCTGGCTCTTGGGGATGAAGGCCAGGCCTTGGTCAGCACCAAGCCCAGCTGCTCAGCACAGGCTGCAGTGATTTACCCTGGTAAATCACATTTATCCTGTTTTCAGCATTCCACCAGGCCAGGTTGGATGGGGCTTGGAGCAGCCTGGGACAGTGGAAGGTGTCCCTGCCCATGGCAGGGTGAGCTATAAGGTCCCTTCCAACCCAAACCAGGCTGTGATTCATCTGCCTCTTACCCAGTTTCAGGAATATGATTCAAACCAGCAGTCTAATATCTTCAGAAAGCTCAAATTAGCCCGAGACAGCTCGGTTTCCGGCAGATTGGGGATAATTGCTACTGGTTGATCACCCAGACTTCTCTGCTTTGAACTCTCTTTTCAGTTGCTTATTCATTTCCCCCAGACTGTGTCTGGGGCTTACGGCACCGGCACGGCGCAGCTGGGACAGGAAAGGAGCAGGTCCTGAGCTGCCAGCACCTCCCTGAGCTCACAAACCCCACAAAGCCCACATCCCCACAAACCCCACAAACCCCACATCCCCACGGTACCCCAGCCCACGGAGGGGCTGTCGTGACAGAGCGTTTATTGCTGGAGCACCAGAGTAAACAGAGTCCCACATCAATCAGGGCTGTTTAAAGAGTTTATTGCATTTCACGGCTCCCATAATTGACAGGTTTGGAAAGCTTTTCTATTTTCTTTTAGGTCCCTGTGTAAGGGCTTTGCACATTGTTAAGGAGGGTCTCCTCACGGTTCAATTTGCCCTCTGTTCGAGATGAAACTTCCCAAATTTCCCCGGTGTGAGCCGAAGAGGTGTTAATGAGAGCAAGGCAAAGGAATGAACTGCAGCCAGCCCAGGGAGCCTGTTCTGGGGCTGTGTAAAGAACTTAATGTTCGTGGGGAAGTGGTTGAACTGGTTTCTTTCTCTGAAAAAAGCCCTAAGAAGAGCTGGAAATGTTTTTGTAGAGCAAATGTCAACAATGCAGGGCTCTCCCCCTCGTCTCCTTCAGCAGAGACCCAAAGCAAATCCCGGGAGAGGCACGTAGGGCAGGATTCAAAGCAGGCTATTTAAATCTCAATTCACAATTACACTCGTATCAAGGAAACTTAATTATCTGCATTTTACCATCTTATCTCCAGTATGATTTCTCCAAACAAACAGCAGTCTGGAAACAGCCCGTAGATAATCCATCCAATCTCTGATATCTCCGTCGGGAAAGTCAGCGCCTGGGGCAGCGGAAAGGGATCCTGGGGGGAGCCAGGAGCTCCGGATTCCCAAAGGGACCTGCTGGATGCTTGCCTGGGCATGGGGCACGTCTCTGCCGAGCCAGGCAGGGCTGGAGGAGCTCTGGAAGGGGTCTGGTTGTGGGGACAGAGCTTTGGGGCTCAGCAAGAGCAGGGAAAGAGGCTCCCCATCAAAGCTGGCAGCACAGGGCACTGCAGTGCCAGCCAGATGTGCACAGCTGTGGGCTCAGAGGTTCCTCTGTGTGTTATCAATATGATAACACCCTAAATTCATTAGGAGAAATCACATGTGAGTAAGCTCTTGTGGAAATGGGGAATGTCTGGGAAATCACACAGTTTTTTCAGCATTCCTTTGAAGGTGAATGCTCTTGCAGGATTTCGTGTTTGCCAGCCAAGAGCTGGGCAACAAATTCCCATTCCAATAGCTCAGCAAGCACAGAGAGGGATCCTGCATCCAGCATCCCTCCTCCTTCAGTAGAGATCAGCTCTGGGACACTCCCATAAGGTCATCAAGTTCTCTGAAAGAAGTTTGGGAATTGATGAATCCCCTCAGGTAAAGCTGTTCCCACACAATCATCTTCACAGGCTGCATCCCAAACACATCCACCATCCTACAAAGAAGTGGGAAGCACTGACCTAACTCTGGCTCCAAGGCCTGGTCCATCAGTGGCCAAACTCCTCGTGATGACGACTGTGCTAATGACTAATTCTGATAATAATTAAATGTCAAGGAGAACTTTCCATCCAAAATTATACCACAAGCACTAGGGAACGTTCTGAGATAGAGGCAACAAAGTGTGTGGAAGTTCATTCATGTGTAATGTTTCCTGTTTTCACACCTGCCAGAGGGATCCTGAATGGTCTCTGGTACCATCAGCAGAGCTCAGAGCATGCAGTGGGTCCTGAGCTAAGACTGAACCCACCCTACACAGACATTTCACAACCCTCTCACTCTGGTCACCTCAGGCTCCCTCCACAGCACATGGAGAGCTCTTTGCATCTCCAGTGGGCACTGCTTAAGACCTTAATTACTCCCTAAGATGTTAATTAATCCCTGGAGGTGTTCACCTGCATTCCTCCACTACAGAGGGAGCCAAGTTCTATGTCAGGCATCCCATGCAGTGAAATGCCTAAAGAAGTGTGGGATGAATCCACAGAAGCACAGAACTGTGCAATGAATTTTGTGTGTTGGCCAGGTCTGGAGCCTTTCCCTGCTGGACTTTCCATGGTAGTTCTCTCAGCAGAAAATGGCACTGAAGCCATGACACTCCCTGGCAGAGGGGGGAATGGTGCTCCTTTCCAACACTGCCCAAATTCACTTGGGGTTTATCCCTCTGAAACTGTTCTCTTGCTCCAAACTGGCAGATTGACCCTTTCCATCCTACTGGGATGGCACAGAGCAGGAAATCCAAACAGAATTCCCTGGCACAGGGTCTGAGCTGCCACAGAATCAACTGGAAATGGGGGAGAGTCAAATGGTCGATAAGTTCATTCAGTTTTCTGCAATGGCTATGTCCCAGTGCAGACCCTCCAGTGCTGGCTGCAGGATCCCAAGACCATCCCCACCTTCCTTTGCCCATCCCAGCCATGCTGTCCCTCCCTAGCACCCACTGCTGGTTCACTCACACCTGGCTGAGGCCACAGAATCATTTAAGTTGGAAAAGACCTCCAAGATCACCAACCTTTGATTGATCAACCAGGGGTCAGCTATTCTCCCAATGAAATGTTTCTGAACTTGATCTTCTGCTCCATTTATCCTGCAAGATCTTTGTGCTCCCTCCTCCATCCTGTGGATGAGATCCAGCTGGGTGCTGAGCTCCCCTGAACTCACTGGAAAACATTCCCAGCCTGGTGTCTCCCAGGGACTGGGCAGATCTGGAGGATCCCAGGTGTCCCCTGTCCACGGGAGCCTTTTGGTGGGATTGCTGCACCCTGGGAATTGCTGTGCTCTGCTCTACCTGGGGGATGGCAGGGTGCCACGGTCAGAAGTTCCTCCTCACTGAACTGCTAGTCCCATCTCCAAGGAAAATACCCTTTTTATGTGCTAAACCCAGCATCTCATTCCAAATGTAACAAATTAAAGTGTATGAAAGTTTGAAAATACCTTAAATGCTAGGATAAGCAAGACTATAAAAAGCTGAATGCCACAAATCAGGGACTATGTTGGAATAGGAGACTTTAAGGGAACCTGCAAAATCTGGGATTGTCTGGGTAAAGGGATTGTGATTCCTTCAGGTTGCTACTCCCTGGCATTAATTAATGAACTGGGAACAAGCATGAGTAGATTCTGATCTCTGCTGTTGTTGATAGACTTGGGCTCATTTTTTGCTGGCTCTTTTCGGTTTCTCTGAGTTCTGTGTTCCCAGAAGGCATTTTAAAATAGTCCCTGCCGTGAAAACGTTCTTTGGGACTTCCAAAAAAGTTCATTATAGTGAATTCAGGTTGTTTGCTTCTTTGCTGCTCACCCAAAGTCCTTTTTTTTCAGGTGAGTTTGCTCAGAGCTGGTGCCAAAATGATCTGCAGAGTTTGCCACTAAAAACGCAGCCTCCTGAATCACAGGCTGCAGTTTGCACAGTAATTTATGTTTGGGTGGAAAGCACATTTTCCCATGCAGAGAGGGACAAAGGAACATCTTTACAAAATCCTGAGTGTGTTTGTATGTGTGTGAGAGAGGCACAGAACTGCTTCCTTAGCATTCCTGCTCAGATTCATGGCACAGGGATCCAAACCACGGCAACTTTGTGATGGACCCACAGCACTCCAGTCCTCACTAAACAGTGCTCCTATTTCATCTCATTTGCAGACTGTTGATTTTTCACTTTTTTTCCACTATATTGTAGTTCTGTTGTACAATTCCTGACAAAACAGCCCAAATTTGCCACAGGAATCAATAAAATCATGAAAGGGGCACCATTACTGCCTCTGGATTTCCACAAAACTTCTGAGTACTCTGCACCCACAGCCAGTACCAGAGATTCTGAACAACCCTCTAAGCTCAACCTCTTTATCCCCAGCAATAAATTTACTGAATATTTCCTGTTTGAAACCCTATTCTATACAAAACAAGAATGTTGAGTGAAATTACGATAAATAAACTGATGATTAAAAATTAAAGATTTGATCATGGAATGGTTTGGGTTGGAAGGGACCTTAAAGACCATCTTGTTCCAATCCCACTGTTTGGGGGATGTTTTGTTCCTTTACAGGGGTTCCTCTTTTCTGTGCAACACCTGGCACAGAGATCAGCCCTGAGAAGCACCCCCTGAGAAGGGGAATAAGAGACATCTGCAGAGCCCCAAGTCTCTGTGTCTCCTCTGTTTCATGGCTTGGAAGACCTTCAAACCCATCCAATGCACTCAACAGCAGCCAGGGTGTCCAGGAAGGAACTGGAGTTTCCCCTCCAGCTTTGTCTCTAGTTTAAGAGTCATGGAATGGTTTAAGTTGGAAAAAACTTCTGAGATCATCCAGTCCAACCATCAAGCAGCTCCACCACCGTGATCACCCTTAAACCACATCCACACGTGTTTTGAGCACTTCCAGGGATGGTGACTCCACCACTGTCTCTGGCAGCCTGTGCCAGGGCTGGGAAACCCTTTGTGCAGAGAATTTTTTCTCAATATCCAACCTAAACCTTCCTGAAACAACTTGAGGCCATTTCCTCTCCTCCTGTCCCTGTTCCCTGGAGCAGACCCGACCCTTGGCTGTCCCCTCCTGTCAGGAGCTGTGCAG
>VYZP01057576.1:0-23201 GCA_013400635.1 Hypocryptadius cinnamomeus | reverse complement strand
AAACATATTTTACTACTCTGCTACTGTTGTATTTATGCACCTTATCCACCAATTTATGTCCGTACTTGCAACATTAAACATTACGTTCTCTCAAGAGAGAAAAAGCACAGTTCACTTTCTTGAGTCATTAATCCCAGATTTTGGCCAGTTACTCTCTTCAAAAAGACAAGATTTATATTAGCTTCAAGTATTTAATTACTGCAGTACCTAATAGCAGGTGACCCTGGTTTCTCTTCTCAAACATAAATCCTGACTGTAGAAGGAATAATGAAAATCACAGAAGTCGCTACTCGCAAGCAAGAAACTTCTCTCAGTAAAATACTTTACCCCACACAAACTTAGAAATGAAGCATGGAGAAATAATGTGATTATGATAGAACACTGACTCAGTTGCTTCATAATCACTTAGACATTTCCCACAGAACATTCAAGAAAAACATTGTTAATAAACCCCCCAAAAGCAACTAGAAAGATTCATTATCCCGCTAGAAAAAAAAAGTTTGACTTTCGGAACTTCTAATTGCTCTTGTTAAACATTGTAGAAGAGGACAGGAGAAATCTGTGTAACTTTCCCCTTCAAAAGCTTCAGAGGTTGCAATAGTGTTTGTGATTATGTATTTCACGAATATTAGAAATAGTGAGAGGAGGCATAGGGTAACTCAGCATGACCAGATATCTAGGCATTTTTATAGATGTACCTCTACTGGGAAGATAAAAAATTCTTCTGTTAATTTTCAAAGCACAGTCAATAAACCTGCCAACTGTAATGCAATCCATGAAGATATTTAAATCCAGAGCAGCTACTTACACATTCTTAGTGGCTTTGGAAGATGCCATGGTGATCCCACAGTTATTTAGACAATTGCTCACCTGCCACATTGCCAATAGCTCAACTGCCTGTGCGTTTTGATTCTATAATTCTATAACATTTCCTAAAAGCAGTCTGTGGCCAAATTTTCCAGCTTTGGTACCATCAAAAATGTCTGAATCACCTGTTCAGATGAAGTCCAGCACAATGTTGCACTTGGTTACCTCAAATGGGAATCTAACCTCCTTTAGTCAACATCTACACTTCTAGTTAGAATTGTTATGCCATAGTGATTGGACCTTCATTAAAGGCCAAGATTCGGTGTTTTCGAGTTTTAAAAAGAAAAGGAAGTGCTGGCTTTGCAATAAGAGTTCTGCTATCACTCACTGCTGATGATTTCATCAAGAAAGCAAATTCCTCAGAAATAGTTTTCCCATTCTGTCTACCATTTTGCTACATTGCCGAAAATATTTTCATCAGCATTCTCTATGGAAGCCTCATTTCTATCTAAACTTGCTCATGACAAAACCAAGGTTTTCTTTCTGCACTTTTACAGGAGGAATTCAGTACAAATACATGGCAAAGGATGACAAATGGCACTGGGTAGCCAAAGCCCAGCATTCAAAGAGCAGGATCAGACAGACCATTGTCTCTTAGTGCCCACATAAACACAGTAAGAATACAAAGAGAGCCATCAACAAACCAAAAGGCTAAAATAGCTGCACATACTTTTCTGTGTATGCCCCTTACACTGGTGGTTACTCTCAGACTACCTGAGAACAAATACACTGTAGATTGCTGGAAAAGACATACCTCACAAGTTTGTTCTACTCACTCATCTATGGAAATCTCAGGCTAGGATGATTGCTTTGTTTCCTTACTTAGCACTTTGCCTTGGCCTCTATGGCTACTGCTTGGCTGTGTTCATGGGTAAAAAATAGTACACTTAATAAAGACATACATCCAAAAGACTTAATCAGATAAATCTGAGCAGCAATATGTTTCTTTCTATTCCTCACATTATGTTAAGGGAGAGAACAATTCAAGCAGCTTATAACTGATATAGTCTAGATTTAGAGATAATATTCCTAATAGTCTACTGAACAAGCTACTTTATTAACACTCCTCAGCACGAGTCAGTTATTGAGTGAATATATGCTATAGCACTTGAATGTGACATTATATTACTGGTGCCACTCCTCACTCAGTAGAAATCTTCCTAGCACTTTGGGCGCCCTGATTCAGGCCTTCCTTACATCCCTTAGAAATTTTTTTCAGTTCCCCCAAAATTAAAGGCTTAGTATTACATACAGACAATGATAACTGCAGAAAAAATATTAGTAAGTCACCAGCTCCCTGACCCTCTCTCTCCAAAACAGCAGATTCTATGTTTTGAAAAACTATTTATTACTTAAAGAGTGAGCTATGATTTCACTGCATTAGTCATTTGACACAGGGTAGGATGCAGGAATGTGGCACCTCTGGATGAGAAGGTATTTAGAAACCTACAGAGATTTCTTCAGTTTTTCATAATGACCCAGTTTTTCTATGAAAGTAGAGCACACAGATTTAGTGTTAGTGAGGACTGAGCAACACAATCACCTTAAGCAAAGTGTTTGATCTTGATAAAATACGTGTGTATTTTGAAAGGAAAAGAAGTTTGCTTAAATATTTAAAGTGATTAATGTATAACTGTTGGAATTTAAGCTTTCAAACAGGCATTGTCAGAAATATGGTGTCACAATTACATCCCTTTCCAGCACCACCTCACTTTTTGTACTTGGTTCTTGAAAAGTTTTACCTATATTTAGGACCATTGTTTTCAATTTGCTTCAGGTTTGTTTCCATTTTCCTGGGAACAAATTAGTGGACCTAGCACACAACTTGTCCACATAATTAGATAACATTTTAACATATTTTTCTATGGAAAAAGCCTCACAGAAATTGTAATGGCAGAAATGGACACCACAATATTAGTTGACCTCTCTTCTGGCCCACAGGAAGAATTGTCATCCCTAAAATTAGTCATAGAATCACAAAATATTCTGAGTTGGAAGGGACCCATTAGCATCATCAAAGCCCAACTCCTGGCCCTGCGCAGGGGAGCCCCAAGAATCACACTATGTGCCTATTCCTTGAGTCTGTTTTTAAACAGACTTCCTGACTGAAATGCCCTAATCTCACCATTGCCCATCCCATGTCAGTGTTAGAGCACTTTTCTTGCTTTTTCTAGTGACTTGCTTAAGTCTGCTTGCTATCAATTACGTCCATTACTACTTGTCCTAACTGCAGCACGTGGCAAGGAATTTAATTCTGTTTATTACACTGTTTGATGTCAGTAAAGACTTTGATCTCCTCAATATTCTCATCACTACATTTGAAGTTATTGTTCCCTCACCACTATGGATCCTGACATTTGATGTACATCCCTCCTGATCTGAAGAATTCTGTGCTAAAAAGAGTTGGATACTCCTATTTCAAGACTCTGTTTTTGATGATGCATCCACTCTGGTATGTGTCACTCCAGCAGCATGACATATTGAGTCATATTTAGTTTGCAATCCTCTATAATGCTTAAATCCTTTCCTGCAATTCTGCTGTTCAGGCAGTCTTGCCCCTCTAAAGTTGGCATTCATTTCAAATGAACTGTTAGATAATTCCTCAAGAGTCTGATAACCTGATCATGTCTTCCAATGTGTTTACAGCCTTTTGAATAAATATCTTCTGCATAGGTAAAACATTACTCCTTCATTGAAATCACTGATGAAAGTAATGAATAGTGCTAGACTTGAGAAAGGTCTTTGAATCATGTTTGATATATTTTTTTGCCTTTTGATTTGATACTGAAGCATTTATTTTCTATTCTAGAGTAGATTTTTCTTACCAATTCTGCATTTCTGATAGTCTCACCTACTACATATTTTCCTAGGTCTCAGATACAATGAAGGAGCATAAAAGTCAAATTATTTGACTTCTATTTCTTCTCCCTTATTCACTCTGTCAGAGAAGAAAATTAAATCAGTTTGACATGACTTGCTCCTGGTACATCCATTCGGGTCCTTACTCATCTCTCTATAATTTTCCAGGCACCTACAAATTGCTTTTTTTGAGTATATTCTGGTCTTTTTTCCAGGCTCTAAGTGGGGATGGCATCTGTGTAGTTGTTTGGCTGTTACGTTTTGCTGCCTCAGCACAGGTACCACCACAGCAGTGCTGGCCACCATTGCTCTGGGCTCCCTGAGTCACCACCCACCCATGCTGGAAGTGATGATGGTCACAGGGCAGGCTGGTGTGTGAGGGAATGGTGCCTCCAAAAGGGGGTTCAGGGGAGAGGCTCTTGGGAGGGGTGAGGGAAAGGAACCAGAGACTAGACATGGTGAGGCACAGCCCAGCTCTGGCAAAGCTCACCTACAAAACAGGTGATCCTGATGGATGTGGGTCCTGGTCTTGAGGGCAGAACTTTTCACATTTCATCCCCCTTTGTGAGACCCAGCAGAAAGATCCTCAGACTTACAGAATTCAGCATTGCAACAATTGAGGTGTGATTAAGGAGTAGATCTGAAGAAAATAATCAATTCTCTATTTCACCTTTCTCTTAGGCAGATAAAGTTCTGTGGTCAGAAAGTAATTAGTATGTGGGCAACAACAAACATCCTCTCAGACAGATTTTACTATTACTTTCCTAGAAGCCACATTTACCCTATTCATATTTATTAATGTTGTCAACAACTGATTTACCTACATTTTCCCTGCAAAAGAAAAACATAAGAATTTAGCTTAGAAAGATGCTGCAGCAGAAGAGTCTATCAAAGATGCACAGACAAATTTTACAGATAACAAACCTCATCTTTCACTGACTCTTCCAACTTTGTTATTTCTTTATCAAGTCTTTTGAAACTCCAAGTCCAAATTACATAACACTCTGCAGTCTTTCCAAGTCTGCAAAGATGGAATCAACTTCACTTTATTATTTACTAAAAAAATCTTGTTGTTACCCTCCTGCTTGAAGCAACTGGTCTCAAAACCAACAAAATACCTTACTTCACACTAAGTTCAATCATACTTATAGGCTGCAGAGATCTTGTCATGCTGTTTGCATTTTTATTGGTGTGTTGTGTAATATGGGAATGAGGCAGAAATGTATATCATCTCTGACTTACTTTCCTAACTGTGGTTGAGTGTCAAACAACAAATCTGGACTGTTCCAAACATCTGACAGTTATGATGAATCCCCATTTGATGGAGCAACAGCCACTGTATCTCTCTAGAAATGAATATAAAATTGGAATTTTAAATGTTATTCCAGACATCAAAAGATAACATTATGTCATCTGCTCCATCAAAGCTTTAAAAGCTCTGCTGGATAAATTAAGGAATACATCCTATTTAATTTAATACCTCCTATGATCACACAGCTGTGTGATATGATACCACCAAAATAACTCCTAAAGCAATGAAAACACTCCACCATGTTAGAACTCAGCAGTAATAAATGTTAATGATTCAACTTGCTGCATATGTTGGATATTACAGCAACAGAGCGCAGCTCTGCGTAGTGTCAGAAACAGAGGACACATGACAAAAATGCAATTTGTAGTTTCCTAAACAGTTCTGATTTAACTTTTTTTTTTTAAAAAAAGCTACATCTGACAGTAGACTTTTGCTCTATTTAATCCTAAAATTCCTCTAATTTAAGTAAGACCGCTCTAGATCTTTCTTCAGATCATGCTTCAGGCTGCAATAAACCAGATTGCTATTACAAATCAAGCAAATAATTTGGAAGGTACACTTCATTTAGCTGCCATAATCTGTCCCCTTTCATCTTTCTCTGTCACACAAGGTACTAGCCACTAGGGCAGGTGCAATACAGGTCCTTAGACTCAATGTACCATGAAAGAGCCTTTGTTTAGGATTATCCCTCAAAACAGATCTGAGCAACCACATAATACAACTGCATTCTTGTCACAGAACATATGCTTACCAACAGCTAGTGATGCCTCCTCTGCATCATCCTTTCTGCATTTAGGAAGTGTGGTGCTAGATTTGTATTTAAATGAAACAAAGGTGTCAGACAAGTATAAAGAATTAGTGTAAACAAAAAATGGATTGACGGTTGAGTGCCAACTGAACCATCTGAAGGAGATTATTTTCCTTACATTAAGGTAATTATGTGTTTATAAACTATTAGGTATCAAGGCATAAGAAAGCTCAGTTTTCTGTCTTGAAAGAATGTGGTTATGTCTACTTATATCAAATAGCATATTTCCTAAGGCCTTTTTAATCTCTGTTTCTGGAGTTAGAAGTTAAAATCATAGGTGCTTAAATGATGAGAATTCAGGCCAGGTGGTGAACGAAAAGAAGGCAAGGAAAAAGAAGAGTTTAAGAGGTCAGAATCTAACTTGGTGTTTTTAAAATATATTAATGGCAAAGGGCACAACAGAAAAACCATTGGCCTTTTACTTGTTGAGGATGGTTATCTCACAAACAGGGACACAGAACAGAGATACCAAACTCTTTCTCTGCCTCAGTCGTCAACACTGATGGCAGACTCAGGGGGTCCTCAAGCAGCAGGACCATGACTGCAAGAATGATAAACACATTTTATCATGTGTTTATCATGATAAACAACCAGACTGTGTCAACCCTGAACTTGTGGGATTTGCTGCTCCAGCTGGATCTCTGTGAGTTTATGGGCCCTGATTGGTTTCATCCTAGGCTACTCAAAGACCTGTCCGAGCCATTGCAAGACCTCTCTTAATGATTTTTGACCAAAAAAAGCAGTTTTGGGAATCTGGAAAGGTACCTGTTGACTGGAAGCTGGCAAACATTGTCACAATTTTCAAGAAGGGCAAGAAAGTTGAGCCTGGTAACTGCAGCCTGTCAGTGTCACTTCAGTGTCTTGTAAAATCAGGGAGATGATTATTTATTCTGGGAGGTATTGAAAAACACCTGGAAGACTACACAGACATTGGTCATAGTCAGCACACTGTGTGATTCTTGAGGCTGTCCTGCACCAGGCCAAAAGGTGGACCTGATGATCCTTGTGGGTCCCTTCTGACTCAGGATATTCCATAATTTTATGATTCATCAGATAAAGCTCTAACCAGAATGGGAGTGTTGCCTAAGTACCTAATGTTCTGCAGATCTCTGTATATGTCTGGATAAATGAGGATAGATGCTTCTTGGAACTGATATGAAATATACACAGATTTAGACATGCTGATATTTTTCTGTCCTCCTGTAAACCTAGGGAATGTGTTGCTCTGCTGCTGAATTAAGAAAATATGGTTAAGTATACAAAACTGTTTTCTATTGAATGAAAGAAGATGTATCTATAATCTGGATATGCAGTTATAATGGATTGTCTTTAATATAGATTATGCAGGTTATGCATAATGAATTATACATAATACAGATAATACATAACTATTTATTACATATTGAGCATATTATAGAGTATGCATGTTCTGCTTTGTCACTGAAGGCTGAATGTAGAGAACTCAGTTAATGTTTTACAGCCAATTAAGCAAGAAATCACTTGACAGTAGCTTTAAATGATGCATATATTTTCAATCCTAATTTTTTGGGAATAAATGTTATCTTTGCAGGTTTCTATCTAAAAACTTCAAGTAATTTGATTTTTTATTAATGGATAATTCAATCTTTTTATATTTGTGACTGTGAAACGTGCCAAACTTGGCATATGACAAATTTTATCAAAAATTGTTCACATTGCTACCAAAATATATACAGGAGTATATATTTTAAACCACTTCTCCTGTTCACTCCAGTCTTTACTCCAGAAGCATTATGTTTTGTGTGAACACAGAATTTTAGTAACTCATGTCCAGCTATGGTAGTACAGAAGAGAGTTTGTCTGGATGGGAAAAGTTCAGTCTCCATGCACAGTCAGGATTTCCGTCCTTTACCAAAACCACAGTAAAACCATACAGCCATCACACTAAACACCCCAATAAGGTTTCCATCTGGAAACCTCTCTGCAAGACACGAGACTGGGGGAAACAAAACTGATCATGCATACATGTACCACTAAATGTTGCCAATATGAAGAAATATAGCCATAAAGAATATGGGCACCCAGGAGTTAGTCACTATAACACCTAATTCTCAGGCTCACAATTAATACAGTGGGGTTTGCAAGCTGTACTGGAAGCCTAGGTCAACACATGATGGCAAGCTGGTGTCCCACCCAGGGATTTTATACAGACATCAAGCTGAGTAAATTGCCATCTGGATACAAGGAAATCTACAGGTTATAGGAAATACAGATCTTGCAACTTCTCTAGTGTATCCTAATATTCAACAACAGTGCTGGAAGGTTGTGCCTGCTTGTTTAACAGTAAGTAAACACAGCTGAAGTATGGGATGCTGACAGGGAAAACCTGGCCAGTATTCAGCCTACTCCCAACATACTCCCAATGCCCAGCACTCTGAGGGCACTTCACTGCCCACAGTTCCACGGAACCAGCAACTTCAGCATCACCTCCTGGAGCTGCAACTGCCAGTTTTCAGCTCAGCATCCCACACGCACAGATATTTTTCTCTAGAGGCACTTCACTTTAACAGAGTAACCTATATTGATCACTGTGTGCCGTTTTTTTTATTCCCTCACTTAGACCTGTGAGGTCCTTCTGGAGCTGCCTGCCTTTAGTACAGAATTTAACTACCCAAAGGAGCCAAAACACTCATTAACTAGAAAGAAAGTTTTAGGCAGCATAACAGAAAAATGTTGATGCTTAGTAGTTGGGACATGTACTAGGGTAAGACCTGGTTTCTGTCTGGAATTTGTTTAAAGTCCTTTGGTATCTGGCTGAATGCCGCCTGTTTCAATTTCAACAGAATTTGTAATAAAAATGTAGTCCCATTATCAGCTCACTGAGCCATTTACTTACTCCCACACACAAGTCAGATGCATGGCAAATCAGTTTACCGAGATCATTTAATCACACATGAGTGCACCTTGGGCAATATATCCTAATTCTCATAAATTATCTACAGTTTCTAATGTTTATTCAGCAGAGAAACATTTCAGAAGGTCAGAAAGGATTATCCATCAGAGACTGAGAAATTGGTCCTCTGTCAATTTTACATACAGTAAAGCAATACATAGTAATTTTCAGACTTGCATCAGGTTTTATTATTTTTCTGATCATGGACTTTTTTTTTCCACAGAAAGAATAAATTCTCATTTAAAGGGTTTGTGATCTAGTATTTTCTTTCATATTTAATCTAGTACCAAACATCTCCTTATGCAATCATCCTAGGACTGTGAATAAGAATATTTTTTACCTATCCTGACACTCAGAATTTGATTACTTTTGTATGGCTACATTTTATTGCAATGTACATAATGTGCCTCCCCCTAAACATGAGAAAGGAAAACAACCCACATTAAATTTTGAACACTCAGGAAGATTCACGTGATTGCCCTGAATATAAAGAGAATCTAATTTTCAGCATTTTACTACAGAAAATTTAGAGTGATTCTATTTACAAGGAAAGAGGTGTTTCCATATGAATGAGAGAAGTGAGGTAGAGCTCTCTGCCTTGCCCCTCCATGCAGGTGTGCCACGCAGGAAGGAGAGCTGTGTTCTCACACTGTGTTGGGGAGCAGCCCCACCACTCGGGGCCCGTCAACACAGGGCATCCAGTCACTCCAGTAAGGGCAGCTGAGGAGCAGCACTGTAGGAACATAAAAAGGTAAAAGACTCTACTCATAGGAAGCTTGGAAGTTAAAAACGAAGTGAATACATTTATGTTTATCAGAAGGAACAAGAAAGAACAGGAACTTATTGATAGTTCAAGATGTGAGAAGTTCTAGATATATGCTTTGCAAAGATAGCAAAAGTTTCAATTTTAAATAATGAATTATTGTGTGTTGTTTGAAGTTTATAGAAGTCCTTTTGTTAATTTTAAACCCACGTGGGTGCTTTTCTTATTAGCTAGAGTTTAATGACTTTACACCTTTTCTTTTATGCTATTGGTTCAAAGAATATGTAGAAAAAGGCTTTGCATAAGCTGCCGTCTTCTCTTTGATCTGGATTTGCATAGATGTTGTTATTTTCCTGTGTCTCTTGCTTTTTGCTTGTATGACACAGACAGATGATAAATCCTAAATCTGCAACCAGTCAGAGTCCCATCCCGTTTGTGAAACGCAAACTGATCCAGCAGACAGCACCACAGCCACAGGGAAACCCTTGAGATCCTGCCCTTCTACCACCTCCTCCTTCTCCTCTCACTTCCCTGTTACAGGTCTGCAAAGCCCCAGGGAACACATGAAGCTCCCTGCCAGACAGAGAAGGAAGAGGTGGGGAGGTAGCATGCCCCAGCATGGTCTGCAGGAGAAAATTAGACT
Organism: Hypocryptadius cinnamomeus; assembly: GCA_013400635.1. Classification (NCBI taxonomy): domain Eukaryota; kingdom Metazoa; phylum Chordata; class Aves; order Passeriformes; family Zosteropidae; genus Hypocryptadius; species Hypocryptadius cinnamomeus. Next base: position 13,017 of record VYZP01057576.1, on the reverse strand, counting down.
CTGCTACAGCTTACACCCTACCGAGGGCAAGGTCTGCCCAAAGGCCTCCTTTGTATAACTGGTAGGCATTGATTTTAATGCCATGATTCACTTAGTGTCTCTCTCTATAACTAAAAGATATAATAATAAAGATTGCAGACCATTCAGCAGCCAAATTCAGAGCTGTGGTGTTCTAAAAGGCTGTCACAGACAAAGATTCTTCAGCTTGGAACATGTTTTAAATCTTCCCATGTCCCAGGAAACATTTATGACCTGCTTAACACACACTAGAGCAAATGCAAGTCTTTCTAAAGTCAGAATTATACATGTAGATAGGGTATAACTTACTATATCTCTACTTTCCTACAAATAGATTGAAAAATGACTGCAGTTAAAATTTTTCTTGCTTAGTTAAAAAAGATATATATTCTGAAGCCTAAGATAATCATGAATGCAAACTTTAACAATTCAGATTCCTGGAATTTCAGTGGCTGATAACTGAAAAACGCCCCCCCCAAAACTGGTGAAATATGAATTCCTGACAATAAAAAGGTATTTGGAAAAGAGACAATGAAGATGAATAAGAATTGAAATGGGAGCACCAAAACCAGGACAGAAGCCATTGTGGCCCTTCCCAACCACAGCACTAACAGCTGTGAGGGCAGCCTGAATATCTGCATAGCTCCATAATTCTGTGCCATGTGAAAAGCCTATGAAAGCTCTGAGAAGCTGCCTGCTCTATGGATTGCTTGTCAGTGCTGATCAGTACTGCTGAGTGCTTATCTGCAGGTGCCAGGGATATCAAATGACCTGAACCTAAGAGCAATGGGCTCTAATCTGCAGATTAAATTTAAAGACCCCAATTCCCTGATGACTTAAAAGCAGATTCAAGAATCTCTCCAGCTTCAGACATTCACTAGTAAGAAACATCAAGGCAGAGGAATTAGGGAATATTCCTTGCAGTAAGCACAAGCTTACTGCAACCTCCTGTCAGTCAGAAGATTCTGGGTAGCCTTAAACACCCTGCAGAAATAGACAGCTTTGTGGTACAATGGCATTTGCATTTGAACAAAACATCCTTAAGCAGCTAGACCCCAGCATCTCAGTTTCTGATTTATTCTCCTCCTCTTCAAATCACCCTAATAATATAAATACTCTTTTCAAGGGTAAAAAAATTTAAAGTTGCCCTGTAGAAAGAGTTTCCCCATTTTTTCATATTCTTTATGAGATTCTTCTAGACTCACACTCTTTATAATTTCTACTACTGAAGTTTGAACAGCTTTCCATAAAATTAATGACTGTACTCCAAGCCTTTAATCTTGTCTTTTTTTGACTGATTAGAAACAAATACAGCATGAGCTACAAAGGAATTACTTTTCTTCTTCAGCTGACAGAAGGCAAGTTACTCTCAAACTCCCAAATATGAACCTGCTGGTTTATAAATAACTTCCAGACAGTCAGTCAGTTACGTCTAAGCCTCCTTAAAAGAGAGCAGAGGGGAACAAACATCTTTGGACAAAATTCCTGTTCTGGACCATTTAATCATTAAATTGAGGCAGGAATACAATTATTTGGCTACACTGCATAGACATACTTGGGCAATATCTTTTCTATCAGGAAACTGGACACAATTTCCCCTCTTGAATTTTTTAAATCACAGAATCACAGAATTGCTTGCATTGGAAGGGACCTTAAAGAAGATAATCTAGTTCCACCCCCCACACCCTTACCTGGGACGCCAACCACTAGATCAGGTTGCTCAGGGCCCCATCCAACCTGATCTTGACCATTTCTAGGAATGGGGCATCCCTTGGCATTGCCTCCAGTTCATCTAGATTGAAAATACTTTTAGTATTTTACTTGCACACTCCTGGTGCCTTTAATATCAAACAAGCAGTGTAACAGTTAGGAAGGTGTGAGGAACATACTTCGGTGCCTTTGGAGGGTGATATCACATATCCACCTGTGCTGCACTGGGAAATCAGACTTGCACTAATTTCGCTTCCTGCTGCTTTAACATAGAAAATGCAAGCACCAAGAAGTTGTTGTGCAGCAATATTCAAAGAGGTACAAGTTATTTCATGCCATGCATCAGGACCAGTGGCATTACCAGCCTATAACTGTGCTCAGCGGGAGGGTGATGGGCAGGGAAGATGATAACAAAGTCAAGAACAACACGAATATAGCTGACTGAAGATGCTGGCAGAAAATTTACTTGAACTGCTCTAAATGAAGAGCATGACTTAAATCTACACCTTTCACATCAGAAAGCAATGTGCTTAGGTCCACTGAGGCTTAGCAATTTCCACCTGAAAACCATCCTGCTCATCCTGCACTGAATAACTCCAAGAATACATAGGGCAGGAGGGAGAGGAGCAGCTTGAAAAGTGCAGATTCTCAGTTTGCATCCCCATGCTTACACAGCACCATTTCTAATCTTGCTTCTATACCAAAGTGGGCTTGCATGCAGGAGCCACACAGAGGGAGATGCCCATACAATTATGACTGATATGATTACACATTTAAAGATCAGTGTGCAGATTCCAAGTTGCTTTGAAGAGCTGAAGGAAAAAGGAGAGCAGAGATGCTTGTTTCCACAGGGCTCTGCTAAGGCCTCTTCACTGATGTAGCCAGAACTTACCCCTCAATATGAAAGTCCATTTTAGAACTGAGGTCCAGGGCACATCTCCAGCAAAGATCTTGAAGCTTACCATTTCCTCACAGGATATCCCTGTTTTGTAAGGTACCCACTGGAGTAAAAAAAATCACTTCAAAAGAGGACACTGTCTCCTGGGCCATGTTTTACAAAATACTTTACACGGATGCACATAACTTCTGCTGACTGTGAAAATTCTTTAACCTTTCTGATATTAAAGATTTCTATTAAACAACACTTCAGTGAGCGAGAATCTTATTTTCAAGTGGCAGTGCCAGTTTCTAGGGTGCCATGTTGTAATTTAACAGTGCCAAGTACTAGCTTGAATTTTAAAGCATGCTTTTAGCAGTTTGAACTGCATTTTCCACAAGACTCTTTCACCACAGATGCTCTGAGTTTGCTGTTACACAGTTAAAGAGACATGCTTTTGGGAACATTTAAAACATCACAATCAAATCATTACTGCCTGATAGCATCACAGTTGCTGTACCATGTCTAGCAAAAACAGATTATGAAATGTCATACAATTAGCAAAATAATCTTACAGTAATACTGTTTCTGGAGAGCAGACATAAACATTCAGAGCCACTATCTTCAGCTCCTCCAGAAAGCATAAGCAAGACAAATTTTCCCCATGAATTCTGTTCTTGAGTCGATAAATCCAACCAACCTTTTCTTAGCTGTGTTTAGTCCCTATGTTTAATCTTAAATTTTTCTTCATGCTTTTGTTTAGGTGCCAGAATTCAGCTTTTCTCTTACTTGCTCTGTATTTTCATTTTATTAAATCTTCCTTTGTTGCTACATATTTGATTCTAACTTTTGTATTTTCATGGCAAGTACTCCCTCTGGCAAGGCTTACTGCAAGAGTTACTGCACCATATTTTTTTCCTAGCCCTTGCCAGGTATTTACCACAGATTGTCTGTCCCTTTCCCATCTGTGTGCTTCCTTTTTTGAAATATAGGAATTACACTGAAAGTGCATTGAATAGATAATAAATAATAACAACCAGAACAGTGATAATAATGATTACATTTATTCGGAGGGAATCTGAGTCTCACTGCCTTTCTGCAATAATATATCAAGAGTCACATCCCATCAGGGAAACCTATGTAAAAATACGAAGCTGTTGCTAATTACAATGGCCAAATACACAGCCCTAATGCTAGCAAAAGTGTCCAGGAGAAAAGAATACAGATGGGAGTGGATAGAAAGGACTTGTGACTGCCACTCCACTCATTCCAGTGATGCTGCCTATCCCTCTCCTTAGCAGCCTCTCCTGTTGGCCTCCATTTCTCATTCCCTGTGTGCTGCACTGGCATCACCCATGCTTCCCTGGGCAGTGCCCATTCCGATTTCCTCCTCTCCCAGTGCCTCCCACATCAGGCAACATCCCAGAGGCAAGTCAGGAGTGATCAGGATCTGCACCACAAAACTCCAAGCACGAGGAGTGGAACTCAGGGTTAGAGTGCACCTAAAAATGCACTTGAAAAGATCCTGTTATTCCACAGTTCCCACAGCTGGGGTACTGGTCAGGAAGCTGCCACAGCTTCCCCATCTTCTGAATTTCCTTTCTAGCGACACCCTCCTTCCCAAGTTCCTGCTCCTCCTTTACATATGTGAATCCTCCAGCCAAATTTGAGTGCACATGACCTCATAAAGCACACCTGGGTGACCTCCCCTACCTGTGCTGCTGCCAGGCTGCAAGGGTCCCACGGGAGAGGCAGCTGGCAGAGCACATGGGAGCTTGGCGCGACGGATTTGCCAGGGTGATGCTGAGCATCAGCGTGCCCACTGCTTCACCAGGCCTCCTCAGCAGCACCCTGAGGGCAGCTCCAGACCTCCCAAGTGCTGCTCTGCAAATCACACCTGGGCCTGGCTGACAACTCCTTCCTCCCACTAGAGAAGCACTTTCAACCAGCTTGGTGCTTGCTAGCATTTTAGCAAGGATACAGGGCACATGAATACAAGAGATGAGTTATGCTACACCATAAGCCAGTTAGGTGCAGGAATCAGCATTTTGGACTCACGTGTAGAATTTTTTCATTGCAGTAATAAAAGATCTGTCTCTAGTTTCTCTACTGTTTTCAGCGAGTTTCTTTGCTGTAAGACTACAGCAACACCTATTTTTTCAACTAATCAATATAAAGCATTAATGAAGAAAAATAAGCAGTTCCTGATGCCCTTCACAAACTAAATGACAAATATATATGTGCACTTGTGCTCAACGGGCATTAGGTTTCCAAGGTCTACCCATGCCAAAGCTCCTTTGGTAAAACATTCATGCCAACTTCTCTGTGTGTTACTGCTGTGAAGAACGAGAGCTGACTACAAGTGAGCAGGGTGTCCCTGCAGGATCATGCTGGTAAAAGGAGACCCTCCAGGCAAAGAGCGATTCTCTGCTCGCTGGGTGCAGATTAGGCTGAGTGGGATCCCTCCTGGCTGCTCTCCAGGGGCGTGGTAATGCACCATCTGTGTCCTGTTGTTGCTACTGCTATTTAATGCAGCCTCCTTCATTAGCTGGCAAAGTGAATCTCAGCTGAAAATCAGCTTCCCAAGGGCAGTGAAGGGAGGAGAGTAGCATTTAACCCAGGTTGTAAGGCAACAGAAATAACACATTTCCAAATCTTTCTCACTTAGAAAGTAAACTAAGCTATTTCAAGAGTTTCAGTCAAAACAGAGATTCTCTACCCATAATTGAATATGAGATTTGGGTTTACTGAGCTGCCCAAAGTGCTTTGTTCCTTGCTGTCTGAGCACCAGCAGCACTTAGTCCTGTTTGAGCAGTCGCCTGGGAGAGCTGCTGGCCCTATCTGCCCTGTCAGCCCTGGTCCCTGGTCACGCAAGGTTTTGTGTAATGCACCACATGCCATACAACTGAAATATTTATCATAATCATATTTACAAGAGGCTTGGCTCCCAGGAGGGACTGAACGCCTGAATACCATAGCAGAAGTGTAGTGTAGTGTAGTTCGTTGGGGCTTCTGTTTTTCAATTGTATTCAAAAAGTTTGGAGCAAGACAAAAAACCTGGTTTGCTGGGGTCAGTGGCCACAAGAAATACTCGAACATGTCTGATGGGAGTCATAAAAAAAAGTAACTGAGCAGAAGTAATGCTTATCAGCAGAAAGCCTCTCTGCTGGCAGCAGGCTCCACGAAGCCTCGTGCCACCTCTCCCTGCTGCAACATTGTTTGCTCTATCCCCATCCATCCCAGAGGTACAGCCACACCAGCAGCTGCAGCAGGCATTATAAATATGTAATGAATGCTTTTAAGGGTCCCCAGCAGGTGTGCAGCTTGTGAGCCCATGCTGTGATCTTACGTGGCTGGTAGGCTACGGAGAGTGGCAGTGGGGAGATGTAGGGAGCAGGGCCAGGTAGGAACACAGCTGATGGCACAGCTGTGGCAGGGCATCCAGCGTCCTGAACTCCAAAAGTAGGCAGATGAAAGTTCCTACTCCACCTGGAGCTTAAAGGCTATAAAAAAGGTGAAAAGGTAATGTTTTCTGCTAGAGCTTTTTTGCCCATGTGCAGCACTGGGGTTAGGTCAGGTGCTGATCACAGGAGGCACCCTGATGTCCATCCTACAACTGTGGTAAGGGATTGTGCTTGTTGGCTTCGTGAATCACTGTCTGTAAAAGGCAGTGTGTTCTCATGTAACTAGGTGTAGGGGAACTTCAGGCCATGACTTCATGGCTATAGCTTGCTGCCTCTTCCCCTCAAACACCTTAATACATATTTTACCCCAACACAGAATGTATTCATGGTGGCTCAACAGTCTCCTCTACTTATGTCCAGGTACTTTCTATTTCTCAACTTTTCCTTCAAGTCTCAGTGTGGGTCTGTCTAGCCAGTCACACTGGCAACAGTCCATTGGAATGAACAGTTTTGGGGTTTCTGTATTTCCTTGTTTGAGGTTTGTCTCTACACTTCTTTTCCATGAAAACTCCCATGAGCTGGTGTTGTGAGCCGTAGTAGAGCACGACACTGTGTCACCTTCAACTAGCCTGGTGGGTCTGCAACACACTGAGTGCTAATGTTCAGGCACTGAATTTTCTCCTAAACAGGGGTGATAGAGGCTACTGGCAACACCAATCAGAATCTGGGGCTTAGAGCATCTTTCAAGGCACACTGGGATTGTTGCTGAGCTTTGTTCAATGCCTATATGTAGCTCTTCAATGTATTGCACTATAATTATCTAAAATATAAGTTCCCATTCTCCTCAACAACCAAAGAGTATGTGTGATGGATGGAGTGGAGGGGGGGACACAGTCTAATGTGGCAGAAGCTGAAGCCTTTATGAGGACCTTTGCACAACTAAAACTTTGTAGGAAAAGCAGCAACATCTTCAGGGAACAATACAGATCTGGGAGTTAAGGAAGTGTGTGTTCTGACCCCTGATTTGGTCATGACTCGGGGTTGAGAAGCCACATTTTTCTAACACAGGGGATCAAGTCTTACCTCTTCCCGTGGGGCACTGGGAGCATCTCTTTAGTGATTACCTGGCCACACTAGCTGTGTGTTCTAATTTATTCCAGGTATGGCTGGACCTGAACACAAGCAAAATCCTCGGCAAGTTCAGATGCCTAGCACCTGAAAATCTTACTTTGTTATACAGAGCTAGTATTCATGTGGCAAAATAGATCTGTCCTTCAGCTACTAAGATTTTAAGTGAGGCCAAAACAGCAACCCTTGCTTTTCCCCTTAAATATTCTTCTCTGTATTCCAGTGCAATCTAGGCCTCATAGAAAAGCCAAAAATATGTGTGTGCTTATTCTTAGCTGCCAATTTTGCTAAAGATGAGTAAGACTCACTTATTGCCCATTGAGTATTTTATTGTGGCAACAGCTTATTCATTTTTTAAAGGAATTATATATTTAAACTGATGAAAACAGAGCCTTGCCAGCTATGACTATAATACATTCTACTCATAGTAAATCCTGCTCTGGCATGTGTGGGCAGAAACTTGTTCAGGGCAACTTCCCAAACATTGTCAGGTCGGAACAGGGACATTCAGCCTCTATGAAAGACTGAAATCTGTACAAAACCCTACTGGCCAGTCTTGTCCTTGCTCTGTTTTATCCATCAGTGGCGAGACAGTGCAAGAGTTTGGGATGTCATTGCAGCCCTGTGGCATGGCCCCACAAACCTGCTGGGTTTTTGGCACACACCTGATGGCAAAGATGTGCAGAAAATGGCAGCTGGGAACCAGGCCAGTGATATCCAGTGCAGAGGCTCTGAGACTGGGCTGCAGGCTAGCAGACTTCACTTGCTTCCTTTGTGCCAGTACTTTTGAGTGGTACAGTCTTGCTAGTTCAATTTTATTAAGCAACTTATGTTTTACATCCATTCCCATTTCATACTCGTACTTCTACATGTACCTCTGACTGGGAGTAAGAATTTTATATAGACAAAAATTCTCCCCACGTTTTCTCTTGTAAGTGCCTCTAAATGGTGCATAGGATTATTTTAAAAAGTATCTGTGTGAGAAACTGTGAAAGTGAATCACAAAGAGGAGAGTGTAAAGGTTATTTAAGTTGCAAATCAGCAGAAACTCTTTGTGAAACACTTAATGTGCACTTGCTGTTAATTAATCCTGTTTGTTTCCTCCTGTAATTGTCCTGATTTTTTTGCACACAACCTCTCTTTCTAGTGATACTTCATGATCCAAACCTTTGAAAATTGGGGGTCATTACCAAAAGCCCTTGCTTTGGATAGGTTACAAATGCATAGCCATTTGCAAATAATTTTCCTCCAATGCAGCAATCCTGCATTTTATTGATTCATGTGAGGAATAGAAACTTTAAACAGAATGTCAATTTTGTTGCAGTGAAATTTAACAGCTCGATACACTACCATCTGTTTAAAGGAAAATAAGAATCAAGCTGATGTTAGGGTTTAATGCTATAATAATTCTTTAAATTGTGCAGCAATACTGATGGCAGATTCATCCTTTGAGCAGATTGATCTCTTTTGGAAATGCTGCATAGCAGCAAGAATGCACACAATTATTTGTCTCTTAAGCAGGAAAGAAAGGTAGCCAGAGAGAGGATGCTTAACCACATAGTCAGCAGAAGAGTCAAGGGGAAAATCAGCACATTAGCTTTCCTGCTGAAGGCAAGATAGCAAGCAAGGATAGTAGCTGGTGGACTGTGAAACCAAACTGCCAGGAGCTGCCAGAAGCTGTTGTAAAACAGCTGTTGTGCAGCAAGGGATGCTGCCTTCCTCATTCTCCTTGAGCTTTTGACTAAATCTCTTTGCATGTTTTCTGGGATGGGGAGCCTTCTGTGGCAAGTCATCTTGACCTTTTGCTTGTGCAGTATCCAGCATCATGTTCATAACCACTAAGGCTTCTACAAATGATAAACTGAATAATGACAGTACAGTTTGCTTTTATTTTCTCGATGCTATTCATTTTGCCTGCTGATTCTTGCAAAAAATCTTTTTGCTCCCATTTCAAAAAAGAACATAGTCCAGCAGTTAGGCTCAGTACTAAATCACCTCTGCATATCCTCATTACACTTCAGTATTAGAAGGGATAAGAAGCATTGAGGAATTCAGGGTAGCTAAGAAAGTTTTTTCCCAAAGCATCATTTATTTGCAATGAATCTCCAGATGCTTCTTCAAGAAAGTGAAATAGACAGAGGACAGCTAAAATATTTCCCCTTTGTCTAAATTTATTTTCCTGTTGTTTTTCCTTCATGGTTTGGTTAGAAATCAGCATATTGGAATGGGTGCTCAATATATCACAGTATGTTAAAAGGTGCAAAGGAAAATAAAAGTTAACCAGCGTATTGTTAATACGATGCTCCACCTGGGCATTACAACAGTTAAATGCTGAAAGTTACTGATGTTATCCTTCTATCACTTACTGTCGTCAAGGACCAGCCAAGACAGTTTATAATTAATGAACATGAATATATATTAATTTTGTATTCCTATTCATGAAAAATTATTAACATATAATGGGAGTTCTTGCTGCTTCCTTAAATGAAAAATTATATGAAAAAACTTTCAATTGTTCTAGTCTGAAGCTATCCAGAAATAAAGCATCACAGAGAAAGAGAATTCATAAATTTCGGAAATAGTAGTAAAAGAGAAACATACCTTGCAGTACTAAGGACTTTTCATAGAACTTTTCCTCTGAGTGTAAGTGCTAAAATAACGTGCTGTGTTGAAATCAGCTCAACTGCCCGAATGCAATCTGCTAGTAAGAGCAGACTTCTCCATGATCCAGGTTGAAATAATCAAGTAAGAATTTTGCAATTACTTTATTACCCATTAGGGGAAAATCTAACTAATAAATGTTATTAAAATCTCAGAAATTGTTCTTTAAAAGCCAACAGGTCAGTAGAAATCTGAAGGTGGAAGTGCTGATGCTCTAAGAGGTGCCTGGGACTTGACCTTAGCTAATGGATGGTTACAGGGATGAACTAGTCTGGTTTGTGAAAGCTGATGATCTCCTGACTGCCCTAACTCTGAGAATGTGAAACTTTTAATCATGTAAGAAGCAGTAAAGGAAATAGAACCGCAGCCTTAGTTTGAGGAGGGAAGATGATGGCTTATTTAGGGATTTGTTTGGCAGGATCTCACAGGAGGCTGCCCTGGGAAGCAAAGGAACCCAGGAATGCTAGTTGAGCTTCATTGACATCCCCATCAAAGAACAAGGAAAGTCCATTCTGACACGTGTGTAGTCAGGCAAGTGGGGCAGGCAGCCAGCGTGCAGGAACAGGCTCTCCTGCTGGAGTTCAGAGAATACGCAGGCACAGAGATGGTGGAGAAATACTTGCACCATGGAGCAAAACAGAGACATTACTCTACATTGACTAAAACATGGAAGCACTTATTAAAGTCAAAGCTCAGCAAGAGTTAAAGCTCATATGGGACTCAAAGGTACTTCTGCAAGTACACAGGCAGAAAAAATGGGATCCTGCTCCTCAGGGGCCAGGTGACTTAGTGACACAGGATATGGAAAAAGCTGAGGTGCTTAACGTCCTGCCAGCCATGGGCTCTCACAGCAGGGAATGCCAATGACATTGTGGGCTGTATTAGTAAGAGTGTGCTCAGCAGGTTGATGGAAGGGATTGTTCCCCTCTGTTTGGCATGTGTGACACTGCAGCTGGGAGCGAGACAGCATCTGGAGCATCATGTTCAGCTCTGGACTCCCCAGTGCAAGAAAGATAGAGACAAACTGGAGCAAGTCCAGGTTTTGATGTGCATCCAAGGCTGCCATTGGTGTTCACAGCCCAGAAAAGTTTATCCCTGTTAGTCTGAGCCAAGTAACTCAGTTAAACACATAATTAACCAAGTGAAACACAGCAGTCCCTTATACACAGACCAGGTAAGATGATCTCATATTTTGTGAATATAAAAGAAAAAAAAGATACAATGGAAAACAGCATACATTTTTTCTTACCCAGAATGAGAGACTTAAAACAGAAAATCATTTATCATCAGCCTGTACCCTTAGTCCACCAATGGTGCAACTTCATGCCTAAATCAAATACTTTGGAAAAAAATTAGAGATACTAAAATCTTCTAGGGTATTGTTTACAAACTATGTTCCTTAAATGAATGTTTGCATTGGTGTATAAGCGTCAGGGAGCTGGAGGAGACAGCTGGAATGCTGTAGAAGCTTGCCTTCAGTGGGATACAGTTCCCTATCTACTTGCCATGTTAACAGTGATAGCTTGGGCTTAGACACTGCCTAGTTAATTTCCATGTACTAAAGCTTTAAATAAAGATTTGTACCCTAAAATCCAATGAAAACATTGACACTATTGTACTAAAATATACTTTATTAATACAAAATATCTTCCTCTGTCATCAATAAACATATAGATAGGATCTATACAGATATTTGTATATTCTTATACATTAATGTACATATGTTTATATTTCTCAGCTCTATTTCTTCTATGACATTTGTGTTATAACATGTGCAATGTGCATTGTCTTGTAACATGCAAATTTTTACAATATAACATTAAATAAAGCTCCCAAATTTTATTATAAAAGTTAAACATGTCAAACGTTTTCCCTTGTCTACAGACTTCAGCATTTTTTCCCAATTGGGAAGTTGTGAATTTATGAGCTTCTCCTCATTCCTCTGAAAGATGTCACCCACACCTTCTCACTTCTGTCTTCTGTCAAACCTTCTATCCAGTTATAGAAAAGCTGAAAGTCAGTGAGGATGCAGCATTCAGTTCAGGAACAGGAACCTGACAAACTCTCTTCGATCTCTGCCACTAATCCTACCATATTTTTCATTTCCACCCCTCAAGTCAGCATAGGGACCTTCCTTGCTTCCTCTGGCTGGACACTGCAAAAATGAAGATCCAGATGATCCCTTCCTCACAGGCTGCCTTGTCTCAGACTCTTCAAGTCTGTTGTATTCTGGTGCCTTCTACAAGTTTCATCCTCCCATGATACTATAGTTGGAGTTTCTTAACAGACTAAACTCAAATTCAAGGCTGTAAGTGCTAAAAGCCCAGAGCACAACAACACCCCAATCTGAAGGCCTGAAGTAATTGAGTATTTTCTCATAAAATCCAGGTGTGCCACTTTTGAATTAGCAATTCTTTTGCATTCTGCCAGGGCTGCAGTTCCTCATCTCTCCTGCTGCTGTCTGTAATTTTACTCTGCTTCTTATGTGGGCCACTGAAGCTGCTCTGGCTGGGCATCTTCTCAGCTTCTGGAAAGTTTCTGCTGGCAGTAGATTCTTTCTCTTTTCTCCACTACTGCTGGAAAAAATGCCTGGCCTGCCATGAGAGAACAGCTAGAGCCAGACCTGGAGCATATAAAAACCCTGTATCCACCTATCTGCAATATATACTTTCTCTGTATCTTGTACATTAATGTATGAAAATGACATTCTGCTTCCATACTCCTAGCGTTTTGTCATCTACCACCACAAGAGAGCAAACATCTCCTTACCATCATCGTTACCCCACAGCCTCCTCATATCATTTCTTCAAGAATGAAGTCCTTAAGGGTATGGTCTAATAACCTAAAAATAACCATTCTGCTACTTATTGGGCAAAAAAAAATGCCAGAGTCCAGCTTTANTACTTATTGGGCAAAAAAAAAATGCCAGAGTCCAGCTTTACGTATCCTGGATATAAATTTTCACCAAAGAGCTATGACATAACATGGAATTTAGCAAAAGCAATTTATATGTGGAATTAGAAAAATTATTACCTTTTTTTAAAGCAATGCAAATGAGTAACAGGTTTATTTAAACTTCAGATATCAAATAAACTAAAAACAAATAATTTAACACCTATAATGGATTCAGTGAAAATCAGCAGACAACAAAAGAGCTACTGGCTATTGACAGAACTTTGTAAACTATCTGTTCTTTGGGAAGGCAATAAACTCCTTAGT
>VYZP01057575.1:17501-33220 GCA_013400635.1 Hypocryptadius cinnamomeus | reverse complement strand
CTGAGCACAGGGGCAGAGGGGCAGAATCTCCTTTCTCACTCTCTGGTCAAGGACAGCTTGAGGTGGTTCTTCTTTTCTTCCCACCATCAGAATGACCCCAGCTCCTCCATCCCCGTCCCTGGGAATCTCACAGCTTGGATGCACCTGTCTAAGAGTGCCTGAACCCCACGAACAAGGTTGTCCCCAAGACTGTGCCATGAAGCCATTGTGCAGAAATGCCCCTGGGAGCTGCTCACTGTCCCCTCTCCCTCAAGCCCAGAGTGCCACCAGCGCCTCGAGCCCGCAAGGTCTCTGCTTCCTCCTGGGAGCTGTCCCCAGGAGGGACACGTGCTGGCAGAGGGTGGCCCAGCCAGGACTGGGGTGGTGGTGCCAGGGGAGAAGAGGCAGCTTGGGGCCCTGGTGTGAGGTTAGCACTGAATCCGCAAAACTCAGCGTACCTTGAACAGTGCTCAATACACCTATTGATCAGTCCTCTGCCTTGATCAGTTTGCTGGTGCTGCTGCCGCAGTGCTGCTTTCGGGAGGGAGGGAGGGAGGGAGGGAAGGAGGGAGCTCTGGCCCAGGAGGGGGCAGGGAGCCCAGAACGCGCCTGCGCCGGAGATGCTCCAACTTCCCAAGGCCAACTTTGCCTGGGCCTGCTGGGCTCGGGGCCTCCCCACCCTTCTGAGGGAGGCAGGCTGAGCTCTGGCCTGGGGCCTTGGCTCAGGGGGTGTTTTCGAGGCAGGAGGGTGGAGGAGAAGTCCAAAAATCTCCTCGCTCCTGCCCAGCTGCCTTCTTGCCAAAGCCTCCTCAGACACCTCAAGCTGGGCATGCACCCAATGCCAAGAGCAGCAGCCAAGAGCCAAAGGAGGGAGAGGGAGATGTGGTCTCTGTCCTGGCTGGGAGCACCCAAAGGAGGGTGGGAAGCTGTGGGGGACCCTGTCCTGCTGTGTCTTTCTATAGGGGAGTGGCTGTGGAGGAGAGAGGTGGCTTGGGGTGTCCCATGCTGCCCAAGGACCTGTCAATGGCCAAGGTGGCCAGGAAGGCCGATGGCACCTGGCTCCTACCAAAACCTGTGTGGCCAGCAGGGCCAGGGCAGGGATTGTCCCTCTGTGCTGGGCACTGCTGAGGACAAACCTGGAGCGAGTGTCCAGAACTGAGCCCTCACTGCAGGAGAGACATCAAGGCTGGAGCGTGTCCAGGGGAGGGAATGGAGCTGGGGAAGGGTCTGGAGCACCACGAGAGGCTGAGGGAGCTGGGAAGGGTCTGGAGCACCAGGAGAGGCTGAGGGAGCTGGAAAGGGGCTCAGCCTGGAGAAAAGGAGGCTCAGGGGGGACCTTGTGGCTCTGCACAACTCCTGACAGGAGGGGACAGCCAGGGGGGTTGGGCTCTGCTCCAGGGAACAGGGACAGGAGGAGAGGGAATGGCCTCAGGCTGGGCCAGGGGAGGTTCAGGTTGAACATCAGGAGGAATTTCTTCATGGCAAGGGTGGTCAGGCCTCGGAACTGCCCAGGGAGTTTTGGAGCCCCCACCTTTGGAGGTGTCCAAGGAAGGCCTGGATGTGGCACTCAGAGCTCTGGGCTGGGGACAAGGTGGGGATGGGGCACAGCTTGGACTCGATGACCTCAGAGGGCTTTTCCAAGTGAGGTGACTCTGTGATTGTGTGTGAGCAGAGGCACTGAGGAAGGTGTGGTGGGATGGAGCAGAGCAGGACAGGTGGATCCACAGCCTCGACCTGGTTTGGGCTCAGGCTGGCAGCATGGCGTGGGTGTGAACACCAGGATGACTCTGGATGTCCCCATAGCCTGGGTGGGCTGTGTCCTACACTGTGCCCATCATCTGAACACCCTCAGCAGCCTTGGGAACATCTGCCCCCATCATGGCAGCAGCCCCATTTTGCTGAGGACTGGGAACACGTGCTGGGCTCAGGAGTAGAGGGAGGCAGGGAGCCAAAACCCCACCCCAAGGTCACGGAGCTAATTCCAGCTCGTGTCCCCCTCTCACACCTCACTGATTAATAATTGAAGAAAATGTATTTCTTTTTCAGCTTGGCATAAATCAAAAACAAACACAGCATCCATATTCTGCCCCAGGGAGGGAGCAGGAGTGTGGGCTGGGAGCTGCCTTGGAGCAGGAGGAGGCTGGGATGGCAGCAGGGGCTCTTTGGAAGAGGCTGATGTTGGCTTCGAGCTTCTCCCATTGAAGCCAGCAGTAAAGGGCTCCTTGAGAGGAGACCTGAAAGGGGCTGGTGGAGCTGGGCTGTCAATCTGCTGCCACCAGGAAAGCCTGAAGGGTTTTTGGCCATTTCCCAGTGCCCAGGTCCTCCATCCCTTCTCTTCCCATGTCCTCCATTCTTCTTCACCCCAGGTCCCCCATCCATCCTGCTCCCTGGTCTTCCTGCTCTCAGGTCCTTCTTGCTCTCAAGTCCTGCATCTCCTCCTGCTCCCAGCCATGGCTCACCTGAGCTGCTGGCGGCCTCAGGAGACACAGTTTCGGATTGCTGGAATGGTGTTGGGGGAATTCACCAGCCTGGCACCCACACAGTCCAGGGAAGCCTGGAAAAGGAGGAGGAATGGCAAGGACGTTGCCCTATCTCACCTGGGGCCACCTGCCTGAGCAGGTCGGGAGCACCAGCCATCCCTCCTGCCACTGGCTCCTTCTCCCACCTCTCAGGATCCTTGTCCAGGAGGCTTTGGCCATCCTGGCCTCTCCCTCCCCTCTCCCAGGGGTGACCCCATGCTCAGCTGCTTCTCTCCTGCTCTGCCTGCTCTGTGTCCCTGCTTCCAGCCCCCCAGGCTGCTGGCAGGAGCTGAATCCCAGCGCTCCGGACCGCCGTAACATCGATTTGCATTGATGGATCCTCGAGGAACGCCCATGGAGGACGCAGGCATCCCTAACCGGACCCAGCCCCTCCATATTCATCTTGCAGCTGTCGCGGGGTGTACGTGTCGTCTGTAACCTCACATCTGGGCCCGGGGGGGCGGCAGAACTCCCGCACGCGTTATTCTGCAATCCCCGCTAAGGTGGAGCTGCATTTTGCCCTTCCAGCAGCGGTCGGAGCCCTTTGTTCGGGACGCGGAGCCGGGCAGGAGCAGCCAGGACGGGCTGCGGAGAGACCTGGAGGTGGCAGCGCCGCTGGAGAGCCGGGTGCTGTCACCGACAGCCGGAGCCCCCTCTCCTCGGGGCTGTGGGGGCACCCACATCCCCCAAAACACCCAGAGAACTTCCCCGGGGAGCTGGGAGGGATCCAGCGGGTTCTGCTGTGCCCGGGCAGACACTCGGGAGCGGCTGCTCCGATTTCTGGCAGCCGCCTGCCGTTCCCTCCCCTCTCGGTTAAATAAAGCTTTGGGCTGTGATGAAGCCCATTAAAGTCAGAGGCGAAGGTGTGGGATTGAAATGTAGGACAGCAGCCGCTGCAGAATGTGGTTGCATGGGATCAATGGGAAATCGATGGCCGGCTCTGCTCCGTGGGCTCCCGCCGGGCCCTGCTGCTGCTGCTGCGCTCCCCGGGAGCTTCCCAACTTCTGCACCCTCTGGAATGGCCCCGGACAGCCCCCCAGAAGTGGGAAAGGAGGAATTTTGGCACGCAGACAAAGGTCTGCAGCTGCGGAGGGCTCGGAGTTTTCCAGGGGGCTCGGATGGGGCAGGATCCCCGTGGGGCGGGAGGGATGGAGCTGAGCCTCGGGCGCTGCACCTCCCAGCTGGTTGTGGAGGGTGCTGAGGAAGCAGCCACGACCCTCACGGGGTCAGGGTTGGAGCCAGTGCCGGCTCTGATCCCTGCAGAGGGGAGCATCCGTCGGGAAGTGGGGCTGCTCCGGGGAGGGATCACCGAGCAGCACAGCCACGGAACGGGGAGCGAAACACCGGCAGGGCATCCCTGTGCTCCCCCCGCTGCATCTGCACCTCGGCAGGAAACCACAGGGGATGCCCGGGGCTCATCCACTCCCGGGCTCCCAACCCGAGGGATTCCCCGCATCCCCCCGTGCCCGCGGCCAGCAGAAGGGAGCGTCCCCCGCGCCACGGCCACTGTCACCACGGCCCCAGGGCGGCACAAAGGGATCTCTCAGGAACGATGGTTTAACCGGGCCGAGGTGATCACGGCGCTGTTTAACCCCTCTGAGCATTGATGGATTGATCCGAGCCTGGTTACTCCGGGTTTGTGCCAGCCGCAGGGCGCCCCGCCAGCGACTGGGGCTGGGCAGAGCCCTGCAGGGCTGGGAGCTGTTCTGGGGGTACCGAGCTGGGCAAGGAGCTCCCCACAGCCCCATGTGTGTCTGTGGCACACGGCAGTGACACCCTGGCTGCGGTGCCCTCCGGTGGGGCAGCGTGCCCAGCCCAGCCCAGCCCGGCTCAGCTCNCCAGCCCAGCCCAGCCCAGCCCAGCCCGGGCGGTGCTGGCACCCACCCTGAGCACGAACACCCTGTGCCCGCCTGCTCCCGGCTCATCCAGCCCCCTCCGGGCTCCACCGCGCCGCCCCCCTCTCCACATGGCTCTTTGGGTCTCCTGGGGTCACCTCTGCCCCCCTGCTGGAGAGGGGACAGCCCGAGGACTGGGAACGGGAAGGGATGTGCAGAAAGCGCCATTAAACAGCCGGGTTTATCATCCCGGCTCACGTGAGCACGGCGGAACCGTGACATGATCCATCAGGGATGAACATTAATTATGATTGCACCTTGGGATCCTGATTGCCATCGATTTATCGATTCCTCGGCCCCTGGCAGCAGCCCCGCTCCGCAGGAATTGCACAGCGGGGAGGTGCCTGGGCCGGCCCTGCCTGGGGTTTGGGGTTGGGGCCTCCAGGGACGCCCGAGAGGAGAGGGAATGATGCTTTTGAGGAGAAGAGAGAAGGAAAAGAGGGATAACGCCGCAGCACCGACTGCACCACGCAACCTCCTCCATAGCACAGAGGGGACCGTGGCAGCTGCCGGGGGCCAGGCAGCAGCTGGGGACACCGAGGAGATGCTGGGAGCCGGTCCCGGAGCAGATCCCACCGAGCCACAGGCTGAGGAAGCCTCTTTGTGGCGGGGTCTGTCCCCCCCCGGAGCCTCCCTGCTGCTGATCCCATCGAGCGGCCATCGGATCAATGCTGGCCGTACCAAGCCCCGCTCGGGCGGGGAGGAGGGACGGGCTGCAGCACTTCCGAGGGGTTTTTCCATCGTCGGGCTCCTGGAGAAGACGCCTCTGGGCTGCTCAGGCTTGGTACATCCAGCAGCGATTAGCGAGGGTGGGAGAACAAAGCCCGTGGTGCCCCGATGTGTCCGTGCTGGGAATGCCGGGGTGCAGGACCTCGCTCCAGCGGTGCTGGCTGCAGGGATGGGGTCCAGCGTCCTTCTCAGCTCAGCTTTAGGGGCATCCTTCCGGCTGGGCATCTCATCAAACCACCCAAACCAGCCGTTCACCATCGAAGCTGCTCCAGGCTGGCACTCAGCAGGCTCCAGGCTGCTCCCAAAGCCGGACCAGCCCTGGATAACCATGGATAGAGGCAGGAGCAGCGGGAATGCTTGCTGAGTGACCCAGCTGCTGTCCCTGGCTCTCACCAGCTCAGTGGCCCCTTCCAGCAAACCCAGCGATGCCCAGGGAGGTGCCAGCTACAGAGCCGAGCCCATCACTGCTGGGAGGCAGCTCAAGCAGTGAGAAAATAAATTATTTCAAATAAACTGGGAGTAATAGGATATTGATAACCAGACCATGGCAGCATCGAGGGGAAACAACCTGGGAAAAACCTTCCTGGTGAATCTTCAGGGAAAATTTTTTGCAAAGGTTAAAAAGAAAGAAAAAGAACCTCCCAAAAAAGCCCTGCTGTACAATTAATTCCTTCTGATGGTCATTTCTCTGTCTGCCATTTAAGGCAGACACTTGGGAAGTGCTGGGGTATCGATGGAGAGCAGGAGGAGATGGCAGGACCTCATCCCCTGCCCTTCAGCACAGGCTGTAAGTGCAGGGCCTGTGATTTATTCAGTATCCATGAATACTGAGTGAAATCAGAATAATGGGGCACTTAGCCAAGTTACTGAGAAATCGCTATTGTGATGCAATTTACTTCAATTAATTAAGCCTTTTTTGTTACCATTATTCCTTGTTTTACATTTTGTTTTAAATTTCAAACGATTGGGCGCATTGTGGTGGGAAGCTGATAGCGCTGGTGGGAGCCTGCACTCAGAGCCATAAATACTCCAGGCTGCTCATCCCAGCCCCTGGCCCTGCTGCCCTCCCCAGAACTCAGCAAAGAAAATTATATTCCCCTGCAGCTCCCCTGCAGCTCCCCTGCAGCACCCAGTTTGGTTCTCAGGTGGATTCAATGTGGTTTTTAGTGCAGCTCCTGAGGATGCTCTAAATTTGACCTGTGAAGGAAAAGCCTGAGCTTCGAGTGCAATGAGTGAAAAGGAGGTTTTTTCCCTCACTGTGTGAAAAAGGAAATCACAGAACCACAGAACTGAGTTGGAAGAGACCTTGAAGCCCAGCAGTGCCACCCCTGCCATGGACATTTTCCACAGTCCCAGGCTGCTCCAAGCCCTGTCCAGCCTGGCCTTGGGCACTGCCAGGGATACAGGGGCAGCCACAGCTGCTCTGGGCACCCTGTGCCAGGGCCTGCCCACCCTGCCAGGGCAGAATCTTCCCTAATATCCCATCCATCCCTGCCCTCTGGCAGTGGGAAACCATCACCAGACACTGGCCCAGCCCTTGCAGCATGGAGGGAAGGATGAGCCCCCCTCCTGTGACTGCTGAAGGAGTTTTCCCAGGGCAGGAAGGGACGTTTCACCAGGTGCCCTTGGTGTTTCTGTGCTGATCCTCTCCAGGAGGCCTTGGCCAAGGCCAGAGCTCAGGGAGGAGGATCCCAGAGCAAAGCAGCCTCCACCAGGCCCTGTGGGGTGGGTCACATCTCCCCAGGCCATTTCCACAGACAATAACCTGCAGCAGGGGGGACCTGGGAGCACCTCCCCAACACAGCTCATGCCAGGAGGGGACACCAGGAGCTTCACACTCCTGTCAGGGCTGAGGAGGTGAAGCTCCAGCTGGTTCTGCTGTGCAGAGAATGGCTGGGTTTGTGTTTTCCCCAGCTGCTGGATCACAGCCCCAGCACATGGCTTTGGTGGCAGGATCTGAGCCCTGAGCAGCTGGAGGCTGCCCTGCCTGGCCGTGCTCAGCCCTGGGTGCTGCTGGGGTCCCCTGTGGGCTCCTCCTCAGGGTTTAATGTTCAACTGGACCAGGATCTTCCCAGGACCCTGCAGCCCCTGCCTGCCCTGGATCCGTGGTCAGCATGAGCCCCCCTGGCAGATAATGATCCCCCAAGGGAGCTGAGGCTCAGCCACAGAGTGTCGGTTTTGAAAAGAGTTGAAAAGCAAAAAAACATTACCAAATATCCATCTTTTAGAAAACTTTAAAATATTCATGTACATAAAAGAATTTATATATAAATTTATATTATATATTATATATAAATTTATATATAAGATTGATATCTATAGATATAAAAGTATCTATGGATACTTCTTCAGGTGCAGTTTTTACTTCTGCACTCACAGGGGAAACAGCCAATCATACTTACCAACATTTTTTACAAGCTTTTTCTCCATTGTGTGTACCCCAAGAAGTAAAAACAGACAATGGTCCTACATACACAGCTCAAAAATTAACCACAACAGAGCACCCAGATTAGGTGGATCCCAGCCCCACAGAGACCTCAGGTGGACCTGGCAGCGCTGTGGTAGTGATTGGATGCAATGCTCTTGGAAGCCTTTTCCAACCTTAATGATTGTGTGACTCTGTGATTCTATTCTGGTCCTCCCACATCTCCAGCCCAGCAGCCCTGGGACCTGGTGTCTGGGTTTGACAAGACAGGTGTGTGCTAAGGAAGGCAGGAGCCTCGCCTGAAATGGAAACTGTAAACCTCCTCCCTCTGAATTATTATTATTTTGAAATTAAGGAGCTCTCAGGCAAAGACATGGGAGCAGGAATAACAGCTCTTTATTAGGGAAGAAAATAAAAATAAAATTAAAAATACAAAACAACCCTGCCAGAGTCAGAAGAGGCCCTGACCCCCTGTGGGTCAGGGTGGTGGCACAGTCCCATCCCATGGGGGCTCAGCCCTCCTGCAGTGCCAGCTGTGGTTCTGCTGGAGCAGGGATCCTGGACAAGGGGGGAGTTTTCCTCTGAAGCTCCAGGGCTGCTGGAGATGGGCCTGCTCTCCCTCTGGGAATGCAGGGCAGAAGAAAGCTGCTCCTCTGGGAATGCAGTGGGCAAAGGCTGCTGTGGTGTTCCAGGGGCAGATTGTATCCAGGTAGGAATGCTTGGCTCCTCCCCTGGGCGGAGCATCTCCCCATGGGATGATGGAATTTTCTCAGCCATGCAGGGACACTCAGTGGCCATGGACAGCAGAGATCTCCTGGAGGGAGGGTTGGGTGTGGGAGGGATAAAGAAAACTGCCCCATGAACAGCAGAGAACTGCCCCAGCTCTGACAGATGGGAATTGAATACACAGCCTCATTTCCAACCTAAGACACTGCTCAGCATCCCTGCCCCTCTCCCTGCATCCCCAGTCTCCAGGAGAGCTGAGGGATGCAGGAAGGTCCTGGCAGACAAAAGGGTTTGGTGCCATCAGGAGTTCTCCTTCCAGCCCTGCAAGTGATGCCATCTCGCCTCCTCCATGTGTCTTAGGTTGGAAATGGGGCTGTGTATTCAATTCCCATCTGTCAGAGCTGGGGCAGTTCTCTGCTGTTCATGGGGCAGTTTTCTTTATCCCTCCCACACCCAACCCTCCCTCCAGGAGATCTCTGCTGTCCATGGCCACTGAGTGTCCCTGCATGGCTGAGAAAATTCCATCATCCCATGGGGAGATGCTCCGCCCAGGGGAGGAGCCAAGCATTCCTACCTGGATACAATCTGCCCCTGGAACACCACAGCAGCCTTTGCCCACTGCATTCCCAGAGGAGCAGCTTTCTTCTGCCCTGCATTCCCAGAGGGAGAGCAGGCCCATCTCCAGCAGCCCTGGAGCTTCAGAGGAAAACTCCCCCCTTGTCCAGGATCCCTGCTCCAGCAGAACCACAGCTGGCACTGCAGGAGGGCTGAGCCCCCATGGGATGGGACTGTGCCACCACCCTGACCCACAGGGGGTCAGGGCCTCTTCTGACTCTGGCAGGGTTGTTTTGTATTTTTAATTTTATTTTTATTTTCTTCCCTAATAAAGAGCTGTTATTCCTGCTCCCATGTCTTTGCCTGAGAGCTCCTTAATTTCAAAATAATAATAATTCAGAGGGAGGAGGTTTACAGTTTCCATTTCAGGGGAGGCTCCTGCCTTCCTTAGCACACACCTGTCTTGTCAAACCCAGACCCCATGTCACTGTTCCAACTCCTGCACTGGTACGTGGGGGGCTCCTGTGTGGGACTGGTGTTACCCCTTTAATGGAGGGGAGAGAAAATATTGGTGTCTTGGAACCCCCTGGGAATAAATTCATACTGCAGGATTGATTCGATCTTTTCCCTCCTTCTGCCTGATTCCTGGAGCCTCCTGGGTAACAAAGATTAAGCTTCAAGCCCTTCTGATATTACTTTGAAATGCAGAAACCTTCAGAAAAAGAGACTAAATCTTCCCTCATCCTGGAAAATGGCAAATATCTTTGGGGATGGGCAAGTGCTCAGCTATTTGCTCCTTCTCCCACCCCCAGAGTAACAGAGCCCCACGGCTCACAAACACCCCCAGGGGCACCCCACACTCCTGCCCCTGCCCGGAGCTCCCTTTGCTCCCTCTCAGTGCTCAGAATTCAGACTCACTCCTGTAACCAGGTCTGAGCTGTGGCCAGGAGCACGGGCAGCAGCCACCTTCATATCAGATCAATTAATTATCAGCCCTGTTAGGATGAAGCTGCTGAAATGTGGGCTGGGAGAGCTCAGGAGTGCAAGCACAGAGATCTCATTTCCCCAGTCCCATAATGGCTGGAGACAGCCCTGCCTGTGATCCCAGTCTGTAGTGGTTTTGGTTTGTTCATTTGAGATTTTTTTAATTTTGAGATTTTTTTAGTTAATGTACTAAAAGAGTGTGGTGGGTTTGGTGTTGTTAATTACCAATGTACTTGCTTTTTGTTGTGAGATAGGATTAGGAGAAAGGTAACGTAGTGGGGGTACAGGATAACAGAAAAATGCTCTTAATTAACTCGATGGAATAATAAAAGATAACATTACAATGAAAATAACAACATGATAGATTTACTGGAGAAACTAAAAAGGGTGTAAAAAACATATTATGTTTTTTTGGGGGGTACAGGATTTTACATGTAAAACCATGACACAGTTACACCAGGACAAACCTGGAGCAGCTCCAGGTGTTTTTTCATTGGTGTCACCTGGGAATGGGCAGGCAGAGCAGCATCCAGCCCTTGGGATGGGATCCTGGTCCTCCCTGTGGTGGCAGCTCCTCAGCTAGGAGACAGCAGGAGCTGGAGGCTTCGCTGTGCACAGAGATGGAGGTGGAAATTTAGGATATTTAAGGAAATTGAGGAGAGAAAGGTAAAGCTGAGGCACAGGGAGCAGGAGGTGGAGAGCCCTGAGCATGGGGGGAAGGGAAAGGGGGTGGAGATGCTGCAGGGGGAGGCACGGTGTTGGATTGAGTCCTTTTCTGATTTAGAGACGAGGTAACTGAGAGGTGTTTTAAAAACTTTTATTCTGTTTTCAGTCTCGTGTGAAGGGTGAGATGATACAGATGTGATCATTCACACCATCACAATCAGAAAATAATTGTGATAGAAGATTGTGTCTAATCTCTCCCCGTTCAAGAGAGAGGGGGAAATGTAGGAAATGGCTTTGTAGAGAATTCTCAGAGCCTGACAGAAAGCTCACATAGTGTGCATCTGTATGAAAACTTCCTATCAAACTTTAAAAATTCTCTACAAATCCATTTCCTACAGCACAGGAGCAATGGAGTGGAGGGGGGACAGGGACAGGGACAGGGACAGGGACAGGGACAGGGAGGGGGAACAAGGACAGGGCAGCAGGTTTTGACGTGGCCGTGGGGTGTTTGTTCTCCAGGCTCTTGGGCTGCAAAGGGCTGGGCACTGCAGCCCTGAGCAGGGATCAGCTGGGAAAGCCCAAGCAATTGAGGGGTCTTGTCAAACTGAGACACTTTCCCCAGTGCCTGGAAGCTGCCCAGTCAAGTTTTTTGTCACTTGAGTTATTTTGGGCTTTTCCTTGGTCTCAGCCAAACATTTCCTTTACAGTCAGGTCCTTCAAGCTCGGTGATGTCCCCCAAAATGCCCCCTTCCATCCTGGGCTCTTTTCTTTGACCTCAGAGTCCTCGATCAGCTCGAACTCCTCCTTGCCTGGTTCCACTCCCAGGCTGGGCATCTCCCTTCAGCAAACAAAGCCTCTCACAGCCAAGGTCAATTTTGCTGCTTCCTTTTCCTGAGCATCCCACAGCTCTGGACAAGTCCTTCTGGCTCTTTGCCAGCTTTGCTGCCTGCCCTGGCATCTCCAAAGGGGTCATTTCCCTGCTCCCAGCCCCTTCCCCAAGCTTGGCCTGGGTTACATCTCCCTGCCAGGAGGTTTAACCTCCCCTTTCCTCCCCTGGAGATCTGAAGGAGATTCCACCTGAAGTCCAAACTCCTGCATTTGCTCCCTTCCATGTCAGCTCTGGACACAGGGCTGTCCCTGGAAAAACTCCATGTTTTCCACTATGACTTCCATGCCCCATCCCTGGAAAAGTTCAAGGCCAGGCTGGATGGGGCTTGGAGCCACCTGGTCTAGTGGAAGGTGTCCATGGCACAGGGATGGAACTGGATGAGCTCTGGTGTCCCTCTCAACCCAAACCAGTCTGGGATTCCATAAAAATTCCCTTTGAAAGACTTTGCCATTGAGTTTTGGCCATGCCCAGGGAAGCTCAGGGGAGCTGGGGGCCACATTCACCATGTGTGTCCACAGGTCACTGCTCTTCAAAGCCAGCCTGGAATTTCAAGGCAGGGACTTTTTTCCCCTCCAAACCCTCCCAGGCTGAGAAGGAAGTGATATTCTGACTCTATTTTTCTATCAATAAAGTTTATTGTCCTTTTCTCGCAAACCCTTCAGCAATTAAAAAAAAAAAAAAAAAAAGAGAAGAAGAGGAGGAAGAAGAAGACAAAGGGAGTTGATGTTTGACTGCTGGGCTATCACTTAAGTCCTTGTTCCTGTTTACTCAGGACTTATTAGAGCTCATTCAATGCCTATAGCATGGCTGGATCAATACCTGCTGGGAGCAAGAGAGATTCCGCTTGGCCACTGTAGCCCATGTTGCAGAATTGATCTGCTTGGCTGCTGCAATCTGAAAATCCATCTTTTTGCGCTCCCTGCCTCTCTCTGCCGCGGGTTGCTAAGCAACAGGGGCTCCTTGGGATGGCCATTGGCCAGCGCCGTGGTCCTCCCTGGTCACTTGGCCACTTTGGGCTGCGAGTCCTCCTCCAAGGCTGGCTCCGGGTGGCGGGGAGGTGGGGAAAGGGCAGGGAGGAAGGGAAGGGGCTGGGGGGTGGTGAGAGGAGGGACGAGGAGAAAAGGGAAATCGATATCACCTCACATTTAACCTTTCTTTAAAAAAAATCTTTGAGAAAACTCTATTGACCCATTCCTTATCACTTCTCGCCACCGCAGCCTCTGCACTGGGCTCCGCTGCCCAGCACCGCCTCTTCTTGGGGCACAGCACACTCCTGTCCTCCCTGCTCCCTGTCTCCCTCACCTTGGCTGGACACAAAGTTATGCCAGGTTAGCTAAAGGTGTCTTTTTAAACTGATTTCATTAAACTGGGGCAAAACCTTTGTGCGGATGTACTGGGATCAATGTAAACCCCATTTGCATCGATTTCGCTTCGCTTTGGTAAAGGAATCGAATTATACAAACCAATACCAACCTGCTTTAAAATGATTTAAGAGTGTCTACACAAGACCAATTTTGGCTTGCAATTTTGTGTGTAGACAAGGTCCATCCCTCCTCCCAAAGAGCCCTTCATTAGGCAAATCCTAATGGCCACGGGAGGCTCGGAGCTCTGGTTCCCATGGGCTCCCCAACAGCGAAGTCTTTGCAGCTCATCCTGAAAGCGGTGCTCAGGTTTGGCTGCTCCTCCATCAGATGCAGATCAGGGCTGGGGAGGTGCTTTCCCAGGTGCTGCAGAGTATTTGCTGTGCAGGTATTGATGCTGCTCTGGCTCCACCCCGCTCCAGATGGAGGCACCTCGTGTGTGTCTGTTACTGCAGTGCCTGTGAGGAGTCACATTTGGAGCCCAAACTCTTCCTAGCAGGGTTTACAACCCTTGTTTTGTGGTTATCTCACATGGATAGAGGATAGAAGGGTCAATACTGGACCACAAGTGCTCCCAGGGGGATGTTTCCCCTTGGGTGGCACCCATGGAAGTGGCTTCATTTCCACAAGTGCAGGTGGGCTCCCACAAGAGCTGGGAAAAGCTTTCCCCATTTCTGTGGGGTCATCAAACCCAACCCCTTTGCTCAGCTCCCTCAGGAGGTAACCCACACCCAGAGATGCTCCCCAGATGGAAAACGAGCTCAGAGCTGGCTTGGGGCAGTTCTGATCCCACCCCTCAGCCTTGGCACAGCCTCTCTGGCTCCAGTAAAGCCCAGGGTCCCCCACAGTGGCACATCCACACTGTCCCTGGGCCAGCTGCTCCCTGGGTCACCTCTCTGATTAATTTTGAGGTTCAACACTCAACTCTGGGGCTCTGCACCACAACAGTTCCTGGTCAAACTGGGGGGAGAAGCTTTTTCCTGCTGGAAAGGTGAGTCCACAAGGGCCTGCCTCACATCTGGGTGGTCTCTGGCTCTCAATGGAGACGAGAAATCCACCTGGGTGGGCTTTGATCTGAACCCCTGAACACTCTGAGCAGCTCTATGGACTCTCATCTGACCTTCAGCCCAAGGAAGAAGCACCAGAGGACATCAGTGTTATTACCCCATCTTAAAGATAGATTATTCTCCTATTTTAAAGATATATTATTATACTGAAAGATAAATTATTATCTTAATGTAGATTAAAAATTCCAGTAGTTTTTCATCCTGAAGAGCTGAGCATAACTCAGGCCAAGGCAGTTACTCAGACTTTACAGCCAGGCATCCAGGCAGGATGGAATTCCCCATTCTGGGTGGCCAAAGAAAGCAAATCCTTTGTTGTGAGGAGTCCTCCTGACTCTGCTGCTGCAATTTTCTCCTCCTCTGCAGTTGCCTTTTGGAATTTTCTTGTCCTACACTAATTTTTTCCACTCAGAGGAAGGGCAGGACACAAACCTAGGAGGACAAGCTGAGAGCCCTCTTGGTGCAGGGCTCTGTCCCTGGGAGCCTCTGAAGCTTTTCCACACCAAGCAGAGGTCAGGGATACTCCAAAAGTTTGGAAAATCAGAAGAAATGTCACTTTATCAAAAGAAATCATTCCTGCAAAAGAGCCACTGCTTCCTGAAATCTCCCTTTTCAAACATTTCATTTTGAAAGAACAGGAGTCATCAGATTATCCCACTTCAGCATTTCCAAGGGAATCATTTTCCTCTTCCAGCCCCGTGTGATTTTATTTTTGTTTTAAAATCATGATTAATTTACACTAAAAGGAAATTTGAAAACCCGCCCAAACTTAAATTTAGCTGCTACTCTAAAGCCTGTCAGAACCCCCTGCCTTGACTGACAATGTCTGTAACGGCTGGGATTTCTTTATTCCATTTCTTGGGGTTTTTTCCTATGTGAAGACATTCAAATTCCCATAAATCCTCACAGAAGGAGAATCCTGTCAGATCCCAAACCCCTTCTCCAAATTCCCAGGGGGTTGAGGCAGGAACTTACAGCTCTGATGAATAGCAGCCCTTCCTCAAATGGGGGCAGTGATTTCCCTCTTCCCACAGGGATTTTTGGGATATTTTGGGTAATGGCTGCTGAATGATCACTTTACTAAGCAGCCCCTCACCAATCACCCGCCCCGGGTTCTGTGAGGACTCCCCATGCCCAGAGCAGGGCTGGCAAGACCATTAACTGATTTTTGCTTTCAGTTAGAGCTGCAGCATTGACGGCCCTGCTCGATATCTGAGAGCTCTGCGCTGGCCCCGGGAGCTGAGCGGTGTCTCAGGAAAACATTCCTGGTCCTCCCTGCCACAGAAAACTCCAGGGCTGCTCCTCAGCTGCAGCATCCAGGCAGGGTGGATGCTCCCCTGTGCTCCCAACCACCTTTTCCCAGCTCTCTGGGTCTCAACAGCTCCAGCAGCTGCTGGATTCAGATGGATTCAGGGGGCTGGGGCTGGGTTTGGATCCTGGCTCGAGCCCCTCGTGGTGTCCCCACTGTGGCCATCCCTGCCCCAGCCTTCCCCTGACTGCCATGGGCACCAGCCCAGGGTTCATCAGGGGGAGGTGAAGGTGTCCATGGGCTCATGGAACAGGAAATTGCTGCTGGGTTTGAGCTTGGGACGTGGATTTTGTAGGAAGAGAGGGAGGTGACATCTTGGGACAGAATTACCCCAGTCCCCTCCAGTGAAACCATCAGGGGTGAAGCTTAACCAGGGGCTTGGCTTAACAGCTGGGGGTGCTCACTGGGGGAAGAGAGGGCTCCAGGGACACGTCAGAGCCCCTTCCAGGGCTTAAAGGGGCTCCAGGAGAGCTGGAGAGGGACTGGGGACAAGGCCTGGAGGGACAGGATACAGGGAATGGCTCCCACTGCCAGAGGGCAGGGCTGGATGGGATCTTGGGCAGGAATTGTTCCCTGGCAGGGTGGGCAGGCCCTGGCACAGGGTGCCCAGAGCAGCTG
>VYZP01057575.1:0-11263 GCA_013400635.1 Hypocryptadius cinnamomeus | reverse complement strand
CATCCCTGCCCAGCTCCGAGCTTCCCCTGCCCATCCCTGCCCAGCTCCGAGCCTTCCCCTGCCCAGCTCCGAGCCTTCCCCTGCCCATCCCTGCCCGGCTCCTGCCCTCCCCTGCTCAGCTCTGCCCAGCCCCAGGCCCCGCTC
Organism: Hypocryptadius cinnamomeus; assembly: GCA_013400635.1. NCBI lineage: Eukaryota > Metazoa > Chordata > Aves > Passeriformes > Zosteropidae > Hypocryptadius > Hypocryptadius cinnamomeus. The sequence goes on along the minus strand of VYZP01057575.1, from coordinate 11,119 downwards.
AGTCCATCGCTGCCCCCCTGTCCAACTCCTGCCCAGCCCTGTCCGGCTCTGGTGCCCCCCTGGCACCTCGACTTCGCCCCCCACCCAGTCTCTGCTGGACTCCAGACCGCCCTGCCCATCCCTGCCCGGCTCCGGTCCCGCTACCTGGCCGAAAGCCCCCCCGCCCGGCTGGTCCCCTCCGTCTCGGGGGTCCTGCTCGGGGCCCCCGGGCTCTCCAGGCAGTCATAAACCGAGGGGGAGGCCAAGGGGGGGCCGGAGTCCCTGCGCACCCCGGCTCGGCGGGGCCCGCCCCGGCTCTGGGGGCTGGATCGCGGTGTAAGGGGCAGAAAAGGGGCAGAGGGGAGGACCCCCTGCCCTCCGATCGTCATCTACCCTCGCTCTCACGTCCCGGGAATTTGCGGGGCTTTATTTTAATGAACTGGGCACTTAATTGACTTCCCGGAGAGGGTGCCAGATGGGATAGAAAACTATGGGATGGATGCGATGTGATGCGATGGACGGAATGGATGGGTTGAGGAGGCTTGAGATGGCTTGTGCTAAAAGCACTGAATTTGGACGGGATTCGGCTGAGTTATCCCTGAGCAGGTGGGGGCCCGGGGGGGTCACCACGAACACCCCGGGAAAGGCCGGGCCCTGCTGTCCCGCCGCTGCCACCCCCACCGGAGCTGCCGGCTCCTCCCGGCTGTCCCTCGGCTGTGGGAGCCGCCTGGACCCCGGCGGTGGCCGGGAACTGAGCAGTCCGCGCGGGGCTGGCGGGCCCCAGCCGCAGGAAGCTATGGATTTTATTTTTATTTTTTCGGTCTCTTCAATAAAGCTTGGGAAACCGGCATGTGCCGGCCTGGGTGAGCGGACAAGGCCGGGAAAGGCCAGAATCGCCCGCGGAGCCCAGCTCGGGATAACGGGGCCGGGGCCGGCTGAAAACCGTTCTGGAAGGACACCGAGCACCAGCCCCTCCGGTGGCCTAAAACCGGCTCACGTTGTCTGATCTAGCTCATCCAGTCTTCCTCACCCTCCTTTCCTTCACCTTTCCATTTCCCTTTTCCCTTTCCCTTTTCTCTTTCCATTCTCCATTTTCCCATTTCATTTTCCATTTTCCCTTCACGTTTTCCATTTTCAATTTCAATTTATTCTTTCCCTTTCCTTCCTTCCTTCATTTTTTTTTTCCTCCTCCACCACCGCTGCTCAGGGCCCTGCAGCACCGTGTATTTCTCCAAGCGTGTCCCTGTCACCTCCCCTCCCCGTGCCAAGGCCACCTCGCCATTCCCGAGGGGCAGGGGACATGCGTGGGGACGGGGGGACACGCGTGGGGAGCCCCGGGGGTGCGGGACAGGATATTTGGGGTAGCCAGTGACAGCCAGGCCCTCGGGAGGAGCACGGGGTGGAGAACGGGGCAGGCATGGGGAGGCAGGGGGGTGTTGGGGACGCTGGGGACAGGCACATCCAGAGGTGGCTGGCACAGCCAGATGTGTGCACAGGGAGCGGCCTGGGGCCAGCCAGATGTGCGGGGGCGCAGGCGGGCACTCGGCACCTGCAGCGCCGCCGGACGCGCGCCGGGCACCGGCGGGGAGGGCGCGACACCCGGTCCGGGGAGGGTCACGNGGGAGGAAGGCAGCGAGCGAGCGGGCGAGGCAGCGGCAGAGCCCGGCGGCCACCATGGAGCTGGCGATGGAGAACCTGGGCAGCCTGCACGGAGTCCCGCACTCGCAGCCCGCCGAGCTGCTGAGCCCCGCGCACGGGCGGCAGAGCTCGCACCGCAACCTGGTGCCGCACGGCCGGCCCGCCATGGTCTCGGGCATGGCCTCCATCCTGGAGGGGGGCGACTACCGCGGCGAGCACAGCCTGGGAGCCCCGCTGCACCCCGCCATGAGCATGTCCTGCGAGTCGCCCTCCGGCATGAGCCTGAGCAGCACCTACACCACGCTGACTCCCCTGCAGCACCTGCCGCCCATCTCCACCGTCTCGGAGAAGTTCCACCACCCGCACCACCACCACCACCACCACCACCCGCACCAGCGCCTGGCCGGCAACGTCAGCGGTAGCTTCACCCTCATGCGCGACGAGCGGAGCTTGGCCTCCATGGGCAACCTCTACAGCCACTACCCCAAGGACATGCCGGCCATGGGGCAGCCCCTATCGCCGCTGCCCAACGGGCTGGGCAGCCTCCACAACGCCCAGCAGCCGCTGGCCCCCTACGGCCCCGCCGGCCACTTGCCCAACGAGAAGATGCTCTCGCCCAACGGCTTCGACTCGCACGCCGCGATGCTGTCCCGGGGCGAGGAGCACCTGGCGCGGGGGCTGGCGGCGCCCAGCTCGGCCATGATGCCGCCGCTCAACGGGATGCACCCGCACGGCCACCCGCACGGGCAGCCCGGAGCCTCGCTGCTGGGCGAGCGGGAGCGCCCGGCGCCCGGCCCCGGCTCCCAGCCCGGCGGCTCCGGGCAGGTGGAGGAGATCAACACCAAGGAGGTGGCCCAGCGGATCACGGCCGAGCTGAAGCGGTACAGCATCCCGCAGGCCATCTTCGCGCAGAGGATCTTGTGCCGCTCCCAGGGGACCCTCTCGGACCTGCTGCGGAACCCCAAGCCCTGGAGTAAGCTCAAGTCCGGCCGGGAGACTTTCCGCAGGATGTGGAAATGGTTGCAGGAGCCGGAATTTCAGAGGATGTCGGCGCTCAGACTGGCAGGTAGGACGCGGCACGGCACGGCACGGCTCGGGCCGCCCGCCTCGCACCTCCGGGCGGGTGGGTCAGGGGGTGCTGCGAACACGCGTGAGAACCCTCGGGGGTTCCGGGGTTGCCTTCGCGAATGGGGCCGGGCCCGGGCGGTGTTACCGGCCCGGTTTGTGAGATTAAGACCGAAGGGAAGGAATTTCTGTGTAAGGTGAGTTATACCTAAGGCGACCTCCCGCCTCCCCGGGCCTGCTGCTGCCCGCGGGAGAGGCGGGATCGCGGCTGGACGGAGCCGAGAGGTGCCCGCTGGCCGCCGCCCTGGGGGTCCTCCTGCCCTGGGGGTTTCCCTCTCGGTGCCGCCGAACCGGCCCCGTGGCGCCGGCAGTTCCCTGGAACTCCTCCGCCGTCGCTTCGGCCGCCGCCTCTCGGTACCGGGGCCGCGCTCAGAGGGATCTCCGGGCCACCCCGCCGGGGCTGCGGCACCGGGGCCGCGCTCCGCTCCCTCCGTGCACCGGCTGCCCTCGGCAGAAGGACCGAGCCCCGCCTGCCCCGTGTCTCAGTGCCCGGCCGGGTGGAGGTCCCGCTGGGCCGAGGCTGTGCTGGAGAAACGCGGCGATCTGTGCCGAGGGCGGGCGGGGGTCGCGGGGAAGGGGCCGGAGGGTGCGACAGAGGGGACAGCGGCGAGCGGGGACGTGCCCGGTGCTCCCCGCCAGCTCCGGCTCAGAGCCGCTCCCCCCGGAAGCGACTGGAGCTCTTGACTCCGCGGGGCCGAGCCGTGGCGGACAAAACACACGTTAGTGATCTTTAATTTATTTTTTAAGAAATCCGAGCTCCCCGTGGGGACGGGCAAAGGCAGCGACGAGGACCCGCCGTTATTTATGGGGAAGAGCAGCGTTCATATGTATTTAGTGTAATTCAGTTGCTCTTTAATTAGGGCAGGGTAGTGGCATCTTTTAGTTCCAGTCGATGCCCTATTGAAAAGCAGTTAATAGAATGCAAATTGTTCCTGGCTTTACAAGGTTCTGGTAAATAAAGATTTAAACACTGCCGCGATCGGCCGTTTAATGCCCCCGTTGTTGGGGCTAATTGAGCAGCGGGCTCGGGCTTCTGCCTCGCCAGAATTGGAAATAATAATGAATCATTCAAAAATAATAGTAGTAATAATAATTTAAAATATCCGTGATGGTGATGATAAAAAGGCGGCCGCAGCTGGGGGAAGCTCAGGGGGGACCCTCTCCTCGGCCGGCCTCGAGAGGTCTTGTCCCCGGCCCGGGTCAGGGATCCCTGTCCCCGAACCGGCTTGTAGGGTCCCTGTCCCTGCTGTCACCTTATTGCTCCTCGCGCCGCCGTGGGAGGTTTAATCTCCCCAAAATTATTTTTTTCCCCGGCGCCAGGGCCGCCATGTCCCCATTATTTACAGGAATGAATCCCCCAGATTTCCGGGGAACGGGGTTTGTTCATTTGCTGTCCGTGAAAACAGGAAAAAATCCACCAACCACCAGCCCAGCCCCCCGTCCTGACCCTGCCCGTGCTCCCCACGCGGCCCGGGCCGCCCCACGCGGCTCCTGGAGGGGCTCGGCCGAGCTGCCCCCCCGGTCCTGCCGCTTTGTTCCGGCCCCGAGCCTCGCTGGCTCCCGCTTTCGTTTCGCTCCTGCCACCGTCTCGCCCGCCCGGGCCCGGCCCTGGGGTCCACCCCAGTCCCCCGGGCTCAGCCCCGGCCCGGCTGCCCCGAGCGGCGGCACCGGGGGGAAGGGGTCGCGCTGGGGGGCGCCGGGCCCGAGCCCCCCGCTCGATGCAGGTGAATCCCCAGCCCGAGGCCTCGGGGTGAGTCCTCTCGTTCTTTCCGGCTGCCCCGGGCCGGGGGCCTGGAGGGGTCCCGATGGTTGCCACCTTCACCCCCCGGCAAGCAGGAAAGGGACCTGGGCGGCGAGAGGAATTTTTCCTTCCCGGTAAAAAAAAAAAAAAAAAAAAAAAAAAAAGTGTTCGACGTGTGGCATGGCCGGGGCAAGGACTGGTACTGGTTCTGATCCTATTCCTGCTTCTGTCCTGGTTCTATTCCTATTTCTCTTTCTGGTCCTATTCCTCGTTCTGCTCCTGGGTCTATTCCTATTCCTGTTTCTGGCCCTGGTCCTGGTTCTGGTCCCGGTCCTATTCTTATTGCTCTTCTCTTTTTTTTGTTTGTTCCTATTTTTGATGCTAGCCCTGGTCCTGGTCTCGGTCCGGGGCCGCAGGAGTCCATCTGATGGATTAGTCCGAGTCAGTGAGCCGCGGATCGATGACCACGCCGGGCCCCTAGAAATGGCACCGCCGCTTTTCTCCTCTTTCCAGCCCAGTTCCCCCCGTCCCGCCGCCCCCTCCGCAGATGAACCATTAATTATTCAGCTGGGAGATGAGGGGGCTGCAGCTCCGGCCCCTCCGGCCCCGCTCGCCCCAAGGGGCTCCGCAGAAGAGGAGGGGTCCCACGGAGAAACATCTGGGCAGCAGCTGGCGGTGCCCAGCGCGTCCCCTCGGGCCATTCATCTCTGCGACCCCGAGTCGCGGCCGCAGACCCCCGGACCCGCTCCAGATTAATCTCCACCAACTTCGTGACCGCCCCGCGGGGCCCGCGAGGGCCCGTGGGTGACGCAGAGCTCCCACGGTGGCACTTTTGGGGGTCCCTGCACGGGTGCGACCCCCACCCGCTAAACCCGGGCCCCTCGTGCCCTGGGGGCGGAAAAGGCACCGGCTCCATCCCTGAGGGGCGATGGGGGAGGTGGGAGAGCTCCTGCGCCTCCATCCCCGCGTGTCCGCGGCGGGCAGGGGGTGCCTCCCCACCCTGCGCGTCCCTCGCGTGGCTCTGGGTGCGCTCCCATCCCAGCCCCCCTCCAGTGGGAGCCCCCTCCCCGCCACCGATTCATTCTGGCACTCAGGACCGGGAAATTCGCTCGTGGTTATTTCTCGGGAGGGCGACAACGCCGTCGTGTCCCTTTCGCGGCACGGCGCTCCCCGCTCGGAGGGGCGCTCGGGGGTCTCTCCTGCCGTGGTTTTCCCCGGCTGGCCGTGGAATTCACCCCCGCGAGTGGGGTGCGGCTGGCCCCGAGGGGCCCGGGCAGCTCCTGCTGCTTTTACATTCGCTTCTCCTTTTCCCTCTCCAACCTTTCGTTTTATTTTCCCATTAACACTTCCACCCCTCACCCCCCACCCCCGTTTTTTCGTTCTTCATTTTAATTTTTTTTTTGTTTTAACTTGGTTTTGTTCGTTTTATTTGGTTCTTTCTTTCTTTCTTTCTTTCTTTCTTTCTTTCTTTCTTTCTTTCTTTCTTTCTTTCTTTCTTTCTTTCCATCTTTCTTTCCATCTTTCTTTCCATCTCTTTCCATCTTTCTTTCCATCTTTCCATCTTTCTTTCTTTCCATCTTTCTTTCTTTCCATCTTTCCTTCTTTCCTTCTTTTCCTTCTTTTCCTTCTTTCCTTTTTTTCCTTCTTTTCCTTCTTTTCCTTTTTTTCCTTCTTTCTTTCCTTCTTTCTTTTCTTCTTTCGCTTCCCTTTTTCTTTTCCATTCTTTTCCTTCCTTTTCCTTTCTTTCTTTTCCTTTCTTTTTTAATCCTTCCTCTCGTGCTATGAATCCCTTCCCCGAGCATGTTTCACCGCAGCACGAAGTGTCGTTTTTCAACACAAACCCCAAAACCAGCCCGGAACTGCGAGCACGGCCGCGGGGCTGGGCCGAGGTAAATGCCCGAGGGCTTTGATAACTCCAATTATTAACGTCACTAATTAATACCGCAAATTAATACACATACATGATAGAAAAAGGGACAAGATGGCGCTGAATAAAACCTCGGGAAATATATATATTTTTAATTTTTTTTCACGAGTTTTGTTTAAATTTCAGCCTCGTTCAAACGACTTTGGCCCAACGATGGCTCCTCCCGGCCCGCGGCCACCGAGCACCGGGCGGCCCCGGCCCCGGCCCGGCCCCGGCCCGGCTCTGGCCCGGCTCTGGCCCGGGAGAGCGGCAGAAATCCGCGGACGGTTTCGTTGCTTTCGATTCGCGCGTGGCCGCAGGCGACGGGAAATAGGCGCCGCAGCCGCGGAGAGCTTTGGAGGACCGGGAGCGAATGGGTTTTGTCGCCGTAAAATGGGCGGAAACGAGATTTTGGGGGTCCCGGCTCGCAGCGGCTCCTCCCGGCCCGGGAGAGCTGCCCACACAGGGAGTCGGAGAAAGATTCGGGAAAGGAGGCAAAGCTTTGTCCCGGTTGGGAAACAAAAAACAACAAACCAAACCTTTGAAGGTGTGGNCTCACTGCCCCAGCCCCGTGTCCCGCAGCTCCCCGCACCCTCCGCGCTCCTCGCCGCCGCCTTATCAGCGCGGCGGGGCCGCCTCGCTCCGCCCGCGGCTGTTTTTCTGTTTGCTCCTAATCTGCGCCTCAGAAGGGGCCAATAAACCTCCCGCAGGTTAAACATTAAATGGGGTTCCTTCCCCCCACCCCCAGGAAACAACCTCCCCTCGGCGCGGGGTGCCGCCTGCCACCCGCCCGCGGGGTTCTGCTCCCCCAAACGCTGCTCCCCAAATCTCCCACGGGCTCTGCACATCGCCCCAGCTCCGGGGGCCACGCCTGGGGCTTTTCTTGCCGCCTCCTTTTAATTTGGGTTCTCATTTTGGGTGGGTTTTTGTCGGGTTTATCTTTTTCTGGGTGTACAACACGGGGGTGATAATTTTTTTCCTTGTCCTGTCAATCGCCACTGAAACCATAAGGGAGAGATAACAGAGAAGAGAAAACTCTCGGAGTGACCTTTGAATCAATTTGAAAAACCTCATTTAACTGATAAGTCTTGAAAGGCCCAGAACTAATTTGAAAATACATCTATTAAAATCTCATTGCCGCTGCCTGGGAGCTGCTGGGAAGGGTGTGCGAGGCGACTTCCCGGGGTCGGGGGAGCCGGGAGAGCAGGTTTAAGCCCTGGTCAACAAAGAGATTGCAGAGCTGACTGCAAAATGATGGGGCTTAGAGAGGAGAAAAATAAGAATATTAAAAGAAAATGGGTTTTTCTCTCCCAGCTGGTGGGGAAAGGGGAGATTTACAGCATTTTTCTGCCATAACCAGGCACGGAGTCTGGGATCGCAGACAGAATATTGGATTTTATTTTTTTTATTTTTTTCTCCTTCACAAAACAAATCCAATATTTTCTCATTCTGCTCAGAGGCAGCTGCAGGGCCGGGGAGCCTGTGGCTCTGGGGGGGCAGCCATGCCCCACTGAGGGGCTGAGGAGGAAGCTCTGTGCTCCCATCACCGCGTTTTCTGCCCAGCTCCCTTGGTGCCAAAAAAGCAGAGGAAGCAGAGGGATGGTGAAGGCAGGAGAAGAGCGGAGGCAGGGCCCAGGCCCGTGTTTTCCTGCCTTGGCAATGTCCTGCCTTGCCCTGGGCATCACCTGGGTGTAAAGGAAACAAAAATCCCTGCAGAAAGCTCCTGGCACAGGGGGCTCGTGGTGTGAGGCCGCTGCGGGCTTGGAGCAGGGTGGAGATGGCTGACTGGAAACACGAACACAAAAATAGGATTTAAAGTGAAATAAACTCCATCAGGGCCTGGCTTGAAAGAACTGAGCCTTGGCAGCTCGGTGGGGATGTGGAAATGCTCCTCCTGCTCCAGACTTTGGGTGTGATTTGGGGTGCTGCTGCTTTAGGATGGGCCGTGTTCCCTGCAGGAATTGCTGCTTCCCTGGCTCCAAGAGAACTGGACCAGGCACCTTCCCCAGGACAGGAAGAGACTCCTGAGGTTCCCTGGGGTTTTTGGAAAGGTTCAAGCAGGGGGAGGCTGACCCTGAGTAGGAATGGAGGCACTGGGCAGCTTGATCTGCCCTCACCCCACATCCACCTCCATGGCTCTGCCCCGGCTGCTTTTTGGGTTTGAGCTGAGATGTCCAAATTCCTGGAGTTCAGCATAAAGCTGAGGCTTAAAGGAGCCCAGGGTGAGTCCCACTAACCCAGGACATGTCCCATCAACCCAGGACATGTCCCATCAGCCTGGGATAGGGCCTGGCCCAGCCGGGATGCGCACTTGGCCATGGCCCTACTCCTGCACAGCCCCAGGGGCAGCCCCTGGTTTTGGAAACTGGCCCAAAAGGCAAGGTGGAGTCCAAAATGTTCCCCTCCATCCTCATCCAGAAGCGATGCAGGGAGGTGCTGGCGAGCAGCAGCTTTTGGCAGCTTTTGGAGTGTGTTTAATCCTGGCTCCGTGCAGGACTGAGGCCACTGAGAGGTAAAATTTGCTGATTTAATGGAAATTCAAAGATCTCGTTAATACCTCAAATGATACAGGGAGATCTCTGTATCCAGCAAGATGTAAAGCAAGTCTGGCTTGGATGGGAGAAATGGATTTTTAAAACGTTTGGTGTTGTTAAAAAATAGCAAAGCAAAGAGGCAACGTGGATTCTCTGGTGCTGGAAGTGGGTACCAGGGTGTTTAAAAAATAAAGACCCAATATTAAAATGGAGAGATATTTGTATGGACATGGGTAGGATCAAGAATGACCCTAATAACTTAGCAAATATATATATATATACACATACATATACACACACACACATATATATACACACACACACATATATATGCATATATATATATAAATTTGCTAAGTTATTTTTATACATATATATATATAAATTTGCTAAGTTATTGCTTAAGTTATTTATATTATATATATATATTTTATACATATATATATAAATATAAATTTGGTAAATTATTAGGGTCATTCTTCAAATATATATAATGGAATAGATATATATATATATTCCATTAGGGATCTGCATCAATGCTGTAAACTCCGGTGGTTTTTGCAGCGCAAGGAGAGGAGGTTCAGAAGTGATTTTAAAGCCATTCCACGGGTGTTTTATGTCTGGAGGAGTTGGGTTCAAGACGTTTCACAGGTGCTGAAGTCAAGCCTTGCCCACATGGGGGGGATGCTGCGATGCTGGGCTGAGATGGGCAGGGCTGCTCGTATTGCTTGGATTCACTTCGGGATTTGGGAAACCTCGTCACCCCTGGCAGACTGAGGGTGGCTCAGCTCTGCCCAGGCTGGGAGAAGGAAATGGAAAATTTCCATATGGAGCAGGAGGGGAAAGCAGGAACTGCTGTGGGAAGGCTGGGACTGACTGTATTCTCCGTGCTTGCAGAGGAGGGAGGAAAATGCTAACATCTTGACCAAAAAAAAAAAAAAAACCAAAAAACCAACCAAACAAAAAACCACAACCCAAACCAAAAACCCCAAACAAACAAAAAAAAAAACCAAAAAGCAAACAAACAAACAAAAAAAATCTCAAAAAAAAGAAAATTAAAAAAAAATTAAAAAAAAAATAAAAAAGGAAGAGCAAATTGCAGCTTTTTCTGCTGCTGCTGCCATGGCCAGGGGTACCAAGCCCGCTCTGCTGAGCTCAGGGCTCGGCAGGAGGAGGCAGCAAGGGGAGCTGCTGTCTCCCATCAGGCTGGAGCAGAACCGAGCTCTCCTGCTGCAGGAATGACCCCAGAGAGCCATCAATCTGCGGGGCTGGGTGTGCCGGGGGGCTCGGGGTGTGGCACAGCGCTGAGGGCACTGCGGGAACCCAAAGCGTCCGGTTCGGCTGGCAGGGACCCTACCGAACCCCCAAATGGAGCAACAGCAGGGGAAACACCTCGGGCCGCAGGTGATGCTGTCCCCAAGGAGTGCCCACAGCACGGGCAGGGCACAGTCAGGGGCAGCCGAGAGCCACGGCAAGGGTGGCTTTGACCCCGGGGAAATGTCCCAAAGCCACCACGTGGAAGAGACACGAGCCGTGGCGTGGCCACGGACCGACAACCCCGCTCGTGCCTCAGTTTCCCTGGGCAGCAGAGGGGATGAGGTGCTTCGGCAGCGCGGGGCAGAGCTCTGGCAGCGCCGGGTTATGAAACCCGAGGAACCCCGCGGTGCCCCGGAGCTTTTCGAGGTCCCTTTGCGGGAGGCACGCCGCTCCCGATGGCCGATAAGGAGCGGGTAACGAGCGAAGCTTCTCCATCAGGGATAAAACTGCAAACGCAGCGGGAGCTGCTGACGGGCGATAGCATCAGGGGCTGACAGAGATCTCAGCGCTCCGGGAGCTGCTCCCACCGCGGGGCAGCGCCAGCACCCCATCCCTGCGATTTCCCACAGATCTGGCCCTATTCCGTGGTTTTTCCCCATTTTCCGAGGGTCCCTTGTTTGCCCCGGAGCGGCACCCCCGGATAAATTCCAGCCCGGGGTCGGGGGTGGATCTCGGCTGCGTTTCCCTCTGTGGATGGAGCCGCACCTGGCGCAGCTGGGCTGGAATGTGATGCTCGATGCCAAAGGGGTTTGTGCTTCCAGAGCCTCCCCAGAATGTGGGGGGTCCCTTCCCCATGCCCCCCAACTCCAGGGAATGGGGGCAGGGAATGGGGCAGAGAATGGGACAGGGAATGGGACTGGGAATGGGGACAGGGAATGG
>VYZP01057574.1:0-36818 GCA_013400635.1 Hypocryptadius cinnamomeus | reverse complement strand
ATCCGAAGTCAAGAGGCGATTGAATCCTTACCACGTGGTTTGCACTGAGGCAGTACCAGAACTGAACCATGGCCATTTCTGTAACTCCAAGTCAGCTGTGACCCTCAGAATCTTATGGATAGCTTGGGTAAGAAAGCCACAAACACGTATCTTGTGCTATTTCTTTCACTATTTCTTTCCTTTCTTCTCAAAGCACTTCTACACTAATTGAACTGAGGAAAAAAAATAAAGAAAGGTAATTCCCCTTCTTCCATTCTAGTGATTTTCAGTTAAAATTAAATCTGGTTAAACTGCAGCAAATGTCTGCTCTGTAGGACTGAAACAAGGGGAAATAGGTTATTTTAAAGTGAGAATTGATGGTGGCCCATGGTGGATTGGGTTGCATGGCAAGGTTTGGTAGAGGGGGAGCTACAAGAGTGGTTTCTCTGAGAAGGCACCAGAAGCTTCCCCTGTGTCCAGCAGAATCAGCGGCAGTTTATAAGGATAGGGCTTCCTTCCAATGTGTTAAAGTGCATTTTAAAGAGATAGGCCCAAGCATTTCAATGGATTAAACATTGCTTAAGTCAGTGTTGCCCAAGTTCTCATTCTGAAAATTGAGCTGTGCCATTTACGTCAGGTCAGCTGCACAACACCAGGTACAGCCTCCTGCTTTTGCAAAAGTAGATCTTCCTGAGTAATGGCCCTCTATCCCAACAAAATGTTCACTTCCACTGATAAGGGTATTGCAGGAAGAAAAACAGCAGGGTGTTTGTTGGCAAATAATGTTTCCCAATTTGAGGAAACAGCTGGGGAAGACAATTGTCAGACAGGTTTAAGAAGCACAGAACAGACAGGAGTAGCAAGAAAGGTGAGGAAACATGACCTCAACTCCACCCAAACCACAGGCCACCCACATTAATTTTCTGATATTTACAGATGAAATAGGAGCTAACTCTTCCCAGCTTCTTTCTGTTTTCCTGCCTGCCCTAAAGCTGTGACCTATGGCTGCAACTTCTGCACAGGCTCAGTAAATCCCACTCAAACCCTCTGCATCTCTCTTACCCAAAACTTGAGTTCTCCCAGGGCACACCAGTTGAGCTGCAAGGAATGGCCATGCCCATACTTGGGCACACTGGGAATAGGAGTCCAAGGAATAGAGAAATAAAAGCATGAAAATGGAAAAGGGTAAAGAGGAAGAATGTTAGAATTTAAGAATAAAGATAGGTAATGGAAAAAAAACCTTCTCCCCCAGCCTGTCAAGAAAATGTTAGGATGCTTCAGAAAAAAATCTTAATAGGAATACAAAGCTTCAAATCATGAGCCCAAAAGCGTTCTTATAATCTTGAATTAGTTTTTCAATAGAGAAGTGAGAATCTGAGAGAGCAGTGTTATTTAATATCCTAATGTCATGTCAGTGCTGCTATACATATCAATTACTGCCCCAAACTCTAGAGCAAGAGGTGTGCTGTTATCTCTCTGATAACACTCACATGTTTCTTTCCTGATTTTTTTTTGGTAATGTGAGAAAGTTATCATCCTATGTAATCACAAAAGAGAGCTGAACATGGTAAATAAATGGTTCCTTAGTGTGAAAACTTTTGCACATATTGCCATTATTTCCTTGTTAATAAATGTCTTGGTTGGGATTTTTGAAAGAAAACCCTTTTACAAAAATCATGTTCTGCACTCATCACTGGCCTCATTTTCCACACACCAAACTGAAGCAATTTGCAGTCAAAAAGAATAATTTGCACTAACTTGCCATGAACCATTTATGCATTCCTCCTGAACTGCAGTCATTATCAAGTCAACACAGAGCTAGTCTGTAGATAAATTCATAAATGATGTATGCCTACAGGACACAGGATAAAACACCTTACTTATTTACAGCTTTCCTCCCAGTTACTTTTCTTTTTATTTTCTTTCTCCCTCTCAATCTACTTCCAAGAGCTAAGTCTTTTGGAAAATAACTTTCAGTGTTGCAACTTGTGTGTATTTGCACTTTTAGAACTGATTCCTGATATTCTGTGCTCAGGTGGGAGGAAATGAGTGATAGGGATATTAAGGGCCAGGGATACTGAGGGCTCTTCAAGGTATCCAAGTAATTCTGAAAAATCTAAGGCAACCACAACCGGTTGACAAGGACTTAGCACCCTTGTAGTTCATCTCACAGACTCTTGGAAATGATCCTCCATCCCTTTCAAGTCACAAGGTCTCCATTCATTTAAGCTGTGCAGGATCAATCCCATGAGGCTAAAGCATACGCCAAAAAACTGTCAGGAGCTAATAGCCAGGACATGCGACAGCAACACTTAATTCCCTGGATGAATATGGGGGCTCACCTGGCATGAATAAGGATTATGACTTCAGAGAGGGCTTTTCTGATAAAACCTCTGATATGTATCACCTACAGTCCCTGTGACTTCTAGTTCTAAGCAGCAGACTTCCAGGCACATTTGCACCTTCCCTCAGCTATCCCATGCAATGCCAATATCCTGTTCTTTCCAAATTGCTTTTAATAAATTAAGGTGGGGCTAATTTAGCAAACTGTCTGTCAGAAAGGCTTTTCAGGTTAAGGAAAATTTTTCCATAAAGTGATTTTTCAAAGATACCCTAATAAAAAAAACTCAGAGAAAAAGTATTTTAAGGAGCCATGTTTGTGAAAAAAAACCTCATTTTTAATGGCACATGGTGGCCAACAACAACAATGGCTGAGGCTGGGACACTACTGCAGAGCAGAGGCTGCTGTTCTCCTAACAGCTCCAAGTCTACAATGAACACAAATTTAAGTGAGGAATTTGAGACTATTATTAGCTTTCATCAGTTTCTCTGTGGCTTATTCATGGAATCTGGACAGATCCCAGAAGCATGGTTTCTCAGCCCTCATTAGGCTCTGCAAAATGAGCCTCCCCTACTTGGAAATACCTACTTGGCACCGATTCTCTCTCCTCTCTCTTCTTTCAGTGGGTGTTTTGTTGCAATATTCAGAGTTCATATTGGGCCAGATCCTTTTCCAGAGGAAGGGCTGAACCACGCTCGCAGCTCGCCTGTAACAGTGAAGGGAAGGCTGCACATGCCATTATTTCTTACAGCTGCACACACAACACAACTGAAAATGTCTGCAGAAAACCAGGTTCACACTCAAACACCATAAAAAACTCCAGCAGGACTACCTTTGTCACCGTGCGCCCTCTCTCTTGCATACACATGCTGCACCAGACTTGCTCTCTTGCAAACACACAGAGTCAGTGACCTGTGAAAATGTTCCTGATCTTTCAAACATGAGCTCTGCTCTGGCAGCCCCTCATCAAATAGAAAGATCATTTATGTAATGAACCATCCACAAAAGGCTTTTATTTAGAACACACAAACACATGTGTCATTTTCTGCTCATAATACCCAACATACCAGCAAAAAATCAAATTCATGTGGATGAGGTGGCAAAGGAATAGTCTTTTAAAAGGTTAGTGCAATGCTAAATTCACTTGAATTAGCCAGAAGGAGCTAAGCTTGGGATGCCCTGTCTCCTGACTGAAAAGCTTAGCTGTAGGTCAGCCAGAGATGACTTGGGTTAACAACCTAGCATCCAAAAATAATTGTTTTGTCTGCTAGGAAAACAAACCCGCTGAAGTCAGGAACGCTTTCTCTTTTGAAGAATGAGCAGCAGTAGTGCCAGATGACAATTCTCTTTTGGCTGGACGCTGGCTTGTTGCTTTCAAGCGTTTCAAGGACCTTTAAAGTAATTCCCAATTTTACTAACTCTTCACATTCAATATTCCCAAATTCTTCAACTTCAGGGAGATATTTGATATTTATACTTACTAAAACTGTAAGGTATTTTCAACAGCAACAGTCCTATTTTACTCTTCATCCTCCTCTGGCACAATTTCCATCACCAATTCCACCATTGTTACACCTTTTCCTTCAGTTAGACTCATGAAAGCATGGTGTCCTCATAGTAGTAGCTTTTTTGCCTAAAGCAATGGCAGACAAATAAAAAAAAACAGACCCGTTAATTGATATTACTGACAGGAACCCTGATTACTAAAGACTAATATATGAGGTTTTTATGAGGGATTTTTTTCATGCAGCAACTTTTTTAATTCCCTCCAGATTTTAAATGAGTTGGTTACCAAAAATTTGAGCTTTGTAAGTGGTTGTTGGTGTATTTTTATGTGCATAAAGGACAGAAAAACAAAAACACTGATGTTAATCAGTTGGGATTCAGTTGGCATTGATTGCAACCACAACCAAAGTTTGAGTTCTGCCTCATGGACGTCTTACAAAACAAGCAAAACTTTCCAAATATTTCATAGAAAATATCCAAAATAAAGTGGTGGTATGTTGTAAGTGCACAATTTTTTTGTTCTTTGAAAACCCAGGAATAATGTGTTCAGTTAGCATCTTTAAAAACATACAATTAGGGTTTCTTTTTAGTAGTATTCTGTTCAATATCATAAAAAAAAAAAATGAATCATGCAAAGTGGACTCGAAAGACTATAAATATTGCTGTTAATTCTGGGATATTCCACTTCTCTGGTGGTAAGGATTAAGAGTTGGGAATTTGCTATGTCTCAATGGAAAGTTTGATATTAAACAGTTATCATCAGGCAGCGCCAAGAAAACTGCTTGTTCTCAACATATTTTCCTTTCTATAAACCAGGGAGCCAGAACTTTTCCATAGAAAAAGGAAGAGGAAATAAATGGATTTCATATAAAACCACTGAACGTTTTTGGTCAGACCTCAATTATTTTCAAAAGCTTCATGGGGTGGTAGTGGTTCTGTTTCAAATTAGGAAGACATCCAGGAGGCACACAAGAGATTGGGATGTGCCTTCCTCAGAACACAGGGATGCTGCTACCCCAGGCAGATTCAGTTAACTGGGGAAATAGAAAGCACACACAAAGGTTTAACATGAATATAACCAAGGAATGCAGCTGTTGGTTTCATCTGCACTGTTTTCCTAGACAATATCTAATTTACCTGTTTCAAAACCACTGACTGGGAAAAGGTTGGCTTGTCCAGGCAGTTTCTTCTTTCCCTAGAAGCCTAGATTTTATGCAACATGTATAAAATCAGCTACTTTCCGATGTTTAAAGTTGCTGCTACTCCCAGAAAAATTATATTGCTCATTATTCTGTGTTGTTGAATAGCTGGTCTACTGCTGAACTCATTCATCAATCTACCTTAGATTTTAATAGGAGGACCCAGCTGTGCTGCCACCAAAATTCATGGCACAACTCTCAATGATGGGCACTGCTTGTTACCAAGGAATACAATGTGCTCATTGCCTTTAGAACCATTAGGAGCTTTGTACACATATATTTATATAATGTATAGCATTAATTTCTTAGCAGTTGTAGACATGAGCCTAAATATTGCCATTCCAAAGCCTCAGTAATCAATAATAATGATGAATGAATTATTAACATAGAACTTAATTCAGAAGGTACTGCTTATGGAATTTTCACAAGGTGGCTGTGAATTATTCAAACACACACTGGTACACAGAAAACAATGTGTTTGTAGCATTGTTCAAATACTCAGAATTCAGGCTGTCTTTTGTTTTGGCCAAATCCATCACATGGTTCCCTATGGAATGAGTGTGCTAAAGCCTGTCCTGTAAATCTTCCGCTGGCAAACTTAATCATGGAGTGATAGAATCACAGAATCATTTAAAAAGTACATAAAAGTATCTTCAGTTGGAAGACACTTTTAAGATCATGAAGTCCAACCATTGCCCCAACGCTGCCAAGTCCACCACTAAATCATAACCCTAAGCACCATATCCATAGGTGTTTTAAACACTTCCAGAGATGGTGACTCCACCATTTCCCTGGACAACCTGTTCCAATGTTTGATAACCCTTCCTGTGAAGAAATGTTTCCAAATATCCAAACTATACTTCCTCTGGTGCAACTTGAGGCTGTTTCCTCTTGTCCTGTCTTGGTAGCTGGGAGAAGAGACCAACCCCCACCTGGCTACACCCTTCTTTCAGGTATTAATGGTCATGATTAGCTAAGAGAAGGATTAGTTCCCCCCTGAGTTTCCGTCTCTCCAGGCTGAACTCCCCACTCCCTCAGCCACCCTTCTGCTTGAGAACCTTCCCCAGTTCCATTCCCTTCTCTGGACTTACTTCAGCCCCTCGATGTTTTTCTTGCAATGAAATTCCAAAAAACTGAACAAAGTATTCAAGGTACAGCTTCACCAGTGCTTATTACTGGATTTAATTCCTTTTTCCTCTGAATCTGGTAACAACTTTTAGAACTTTCCTATTGCTATTCTGGTCCTTTGCAGACTGGGTTTTTTCTTGGAGAGACTTTAAATAAAGTCAGCTACTGTAGCCCGAAATTTTCGCTTACCTGACTGCATGACACATGACAGGAGAAGGATGGAGGTACCCCGAAATTGTCATTCTTCCTTGTTCTCCCTCCTTTGTTTCCTCACCAGTCTTGTAATCCACAATAAAACCCCTATTGAGAACCTTTCTTGTGCAGTTCACAAGCCCACCTCTAAAGTCTGAAGCTCTGGCTCAAGCAGCTAATTAGAGAACTCACCTTCTATAGTCTCCTCTACCCTGCAGTTTGCTAACCCTAATCAGCTTTGCCCATTTGAATGCTTCCCCACATCCTGCATTCTAACTAAGCTGACATTTTGTCAGACTGAGCAGTTTCTTACCTTCCTTTCAGTTAAACTTGATAATTTGATCACATAGTCGAGATACAATTACTCTGCAGGCAGGAACTGTAAGATTTCCACAGTTTACTTGTCCAAAAATACCAGTATTTGAAAAACTTTTTAGAATGGGTGAGATTTTAATATGATTTAAAAGTGAAAGGCAAGCAAGTATTTAAGAAACAAATGAGAAAATTCTTGTTCTGAACCCATTTTCAGCTCAGATACTATTTCAATTTATTAATCTTACACTTTCATCAAAGAGGAATATGGCTCTAAAATTTGTCTGTGAGACTCCTTATTTCCTTATACTTCCTTTTAGAGAAAGACAGTTTCAATAAGAATCATACATCAGAGGAAAAAACTACTAAAGAGTTCAGCACAATTTAGTAGCCAAGTTCAGTTTTTCTTACTGCTTGTCAGTATGAAATAATTTTGCTTGGAATTTTTGGAACAGTTAAAGACTAGCAACTCCCCTGCTTCCCTAAAAAAGCCTCTAGAATCTCAGAAAATCTGAGATAAAAATTGAGAGCAGTTGATTTGCATAATTTCTGCAGAGGAATGCAACAACTGAGACATTCTCTATCCTTTATTTGCGAGAGCTTTCAGACAATTGACTTCATCTATGCAGATTCCTGACAAAGGGTGTTAAAAGGTCGCTCCAAAAGGTGTCCCCTCAGGCCATGTGGGCTCGAGTGTTCCTGTCCACAGCTTATTTGCTATAGTCCACTGCTTTTAGGCACATATGAAAAGAGCTTTGTGCAAAGCTCGTATGAAGACATCTCTGCATGACCTTCCTTTACTTTTTTCAAAGATTCTGGACAGACCTCATCTACGTGGCAAAGGTCAAATGGGAAACATCTTGAAAAGAGCTACTGAAGCAACAAGGGAATGTGAATCTTTGTGCTCTTCTGCTCTCAGCCATGAAGCTACTGTACCTTATGAGTAAGCTCATGGTTCTTTGTTCCTTTGAGACTATTTATTAAAAAACAAGCCTTTGAAAGCCCTCTTTATTTTCAGTTTGAATCATATAATTAAGAGTAGGAGGTGGAAGCACACTTAAAATATTTTCACTGTAGTCACCTTTGTGAGTTGTGGGGAAAGATCTGTATTTACAAGAGATGAAATACAGGTCTGTGAAACACAATCACAGAGAATGTACAGTTGTACTGAAAAATTTCATCTTGAGGTACATTTTATTACGGAAATCTGACAGTTCAGAAGGTTTGATCACTTGTGAAGCTTTTCATACTACATTTCTATTCTCTTTTAACATCCAAGACGAATGGAAAAAGAGGCAAATCATTCCAAGTCTGCTCAGATTCACAGGTTTTAGTAGAATATTGCCTTATTTTTCATAGTTTGAGATCTTACTGATTGCCTTGATATGTCCTCATATCAATTCTTTTTCAGAGCAATCAGTTTTCCTGTTACAAGGCCTGCTACAATTTTGCTCTCAATTTCAGAAGAAACCTCCTGAACCTCTTTGAGATAAGAAAGCAATAATATGTCACACCCAAAGAAATTATAGGAAATATGCTGTTATTAAAGATACCCAGAAAAGGCCAGCTATGAAAACAAGGATAAAACCAGCATTTCCATCCCTGGCGTGCCTCATATGTTGAAGGTAGGGAATGTTAAGCACTTCACAAAGCAGAGGAAAGTGCTGCCCAGGCTAAGGGCACCTTGCAGTGCAGCGCAGGGGGCTGTGCCCATGGGCCGGACAGAGGTGGCCATGGAACAGATTTTAGGTGGCAGGCTCTGTGCTGTCCTGGCCAAGTGCCACCAGCCTGGTTACCACTAGGGCTTAATTTGAAGGTTTAAACAGAACCTTATTGTGCCAAGTAATGAATATATTTAGAAACATCTGTATCAAAGGGACAGATTTTTTTTGAGATCAAATCTCTGTACCTTTCCAACAAATCCATGGTGTCAGGTGAAGAACAGGGTGGCATTTGAGAAATAGGGATAGGCCTTTTTGCAATTTGCATAATATACAGTGGTATTTGTGATTTCCATTTTGTAACTCACACAGAGAATATTTACTTGATATAACATTAAATGTGAGCTCTGTGAAATATTGCAATTCCAGAAATGTGTCAAGAAAATGCATCCATCTCAAAAATCAAGCTGAAAGACCATGATCTGGCTTTTAGGAATCTGCCTGTGCCAATAACTCAAATTCTTTTTCCAGTATAAAAAGCAGGATGTGCCTATTTAACATGACCATAATGTTATCTAACAGAAGCCCACAGAAAACATGAAACATTTGTCTTACAGTCCCTAGGTGAGCACATTATCATTTTCTTCTTGTCACTCAACACTGAGCATGTTAGATAACAAGCTATAATAGAATTTAATATAATGGTATCTCCAGTCAATACTGGGATGAAGATTGAGATTTTTCTAATGGGATCTGAGTAGCCAAATCCCCTGGGCAGCATGGATGATCCCATCAGCCTTAAAATTCAGTCAAGCAAAAAAATAGTGTCAACGTAATTTTAATATTGGAAAACAGTTGTTGCCTTCCCTACCTTAAAATGAAAATCCACACATAGAAATATGTATTTAATAGAACATTTTTGAGAGAAACCTTTTTTCCCCAAAGAGTTTTTTTTAAGAAATATCTTCTCCTTTTAGCAAATAGCACTTCAAGATTTTGCGTCTGCCCTCCTATTTCTATCATGCTAATAAAAAGAAAATGGCAAAGAAACATAACAAAACCAGTTCTGAAATTAAATAATTATTTTGATTTTTTCTTTTGTCTCATTTAGTTGGGAAGAGGAAGGCAGACTTTCTTAGTGGAAGGTTAGAAAGGTGCTTTGCTGGCTGATCCTGTGCCTATCTCACAAAATTTCTGGGCTCATGAAGCAGCACTGGACACCAAGGCAGAGGAAACCTGACAGCTTCTCATGAACTCCACCTGCCTAACCCAAGACAAGTACAAAAAATTGTCCCACCAGGGGTTTTTTAATGGGAAAAGGAATAGAGCTGTTCTGTTGCAATTTACAACATGAGTCTGCCCGGGGCTGTACCAGCACTGCTCAGGTAGCATATCCAATGTGCAATTAGTTACTAAAAGATTGGAGACCCAGGCTTTGACTTCAGGCATCCATGAGGAACCAAACATCCTCTTTGCCTCTTTGATCCTGTCCCTAAAAATAAGCAGGTGATGATGGTACAGTCCCAGCTATTGTTGCCTTTCCTTACACAACAATCAGTCACTCTAACAGAATTCAATCTGATAAGCCAACTTTTATCCTCAACTTTTCTGGTTCAATTAACTTGTAATAACTAAAACTCTCAAGGCAGCTGAAAACCAGTCAGGAATGATCTTTCATGTACACTAACATCTGATTCCTGGGAAATGAACTGTAATTATTAAAAATAGCTTTCCAGTTGAATCCATTTACTGACAGGAGGCAAATATACATTAAGAAGTTAATTTAAAAGTACTAGGGACATGGAACCATAAGCACAAATTGATTTGTGTGAATTTAAATATCCCTCTACACATCATAGCTTGCTTTTACTGATATGTGTGTAAAAACACCTTACTATCAATATTTTAATAATGCAAAGATGTAATCAAAATTGTGCCACTTGAAAATTTGGAATTATTCATATTAGTTATTGAGAAAGCAAGCATTACACAAAAATATCTATGGATTTTTATTTATTTGTCATGCATAATATAGAAACAATAGTGTTTCTGTTCTATCGTAATGAATAAATAGATGCTCTAATATATAAATCTCTACACATATGTATTTTTATGGAGACCCTGATTTGAGACTGGAAAAACAACACCCAGTTGTAAAACTGGTGTCTTCCAGTAAGACATTACAGTATAAATAGACAAAGAATGGGGGAAAAAAAGGAGAGAAAGCCTTGTCATGAACACTTTATGATCTTAGGCACTGAGGAAGTAAAAGATTTTCCCCACCACACCATAAGAAACTTCTGACAGAAATAAGAACCAAACCAGAACTCTTAAAATGCAGTTTTGTGCTCTAACCACACATCCCTAAGTGTCTGTAAAATATTAAAGGTTTAGTAGGAAATGATGTTGTGAATTAACGTGGAGCGTTGCTAATACAATAATTGAGTTTATTTTGCATATTTGCCTTCTGAACTCCTGGGCATAGCAAAACTCTTCAGGGAGTGGGTGACTGTGCCAACAAAAAGAGTATGCATGTGTATTTCAGAGACATCTTTTCAAATCACATGGTTGGTTTATTTTTTTCCCGCTGACCTTCCTGAAGGTAATTTTGTGCTGACATGCTATTGTTGAATGGTTTTCTATGAGAAAGAGAACAAAATAAAATCTGGATTAATGAAAAAATAATTTGCTTGAAGATTGTGTACCACAGGAAATAAGATTGCCTCTTAGCAATTTGAAAGAGATTTGAATCTGGAGAAAAACAAAAATAAAAGAGAAGGATTCTGGCAGGTAAGAGTACCCCACAAAACTGTCAGTTCCACCACACTGTGGGCCAGAACACTAATACACACCTTTGTGACTAACACTGCAAATTAAATGCAGCTGCTAAAACATTTCCTGGCCAATCTTTGGGTATGTTACATTTAACCCACATTGCTGAAATGCTATTCCAAACTGAGTCATGTCTTGTGGACACCTCACAGATTAGTCCAAGCAAAAACCATCACTAAAACCAGTGCTGAGTTGTACTAAAATAAGAAATAAGTCAATGGAATGAGCTACTTCCCCCTCTTTGTCACACACAAAACCCCAAACAAAGCCCAGTGCTGCAGATGAGCTCCCCATGGCTGTTAAACCATCCATCCTCTATACACACAGGTTGGAGCCACATCTGAGCAAAGCCCCTGCCCAGCTTGCTCCTGACACACCAGCCAGTCTGCTCCTCAGGCTTCTCCTGGCTTTGCCTTTATACACCTTGAATTCTCCTCCATGGACTCCAAAACCAGAACAAAATTTTACTAACACGAAAGAAAATATTATAGGAAGTATTAAAAGGCTGGGAATAACCAAACTCAAAACAATTTTTTTTTTTCTGTTTGATTACTATGCTGGTAGAGTGCATTACTGTGCCTTCTGAGTACAGTGCTGAGAGTATGAAAAATTATACAATAGAAGTGCAGGAAAAGGAGGAATGGAAAACAGATGTTGAAAAAAGGTACAATTAAGAGTATAATTGGTGGTACCATACAGTTATCCTCCACAGTCTCAAGCCTCACTTGCCTCACCAGATCAGTGTAATGAAGTTGTCACCTATAAAAATCACAGTAATCTCCATTTTACACATATCTCATTCCTCCAGGTTGCAGCTCTTTTCAGTCAAAATAATTTCTCTCACAGCATACCAGAACAGGGATGGACTTCTCCTACATGCATCACTACCATTCCCAGATATTTTATGTTCAGTTTAATTTACAGACTTCTTGGAGCAGAATAGTACAAAAAACAAGCAAGTTTTTTAGTGTTTGTAGCACGTTTGTGTGTCAGTCAGTGTACAAACAATGTAATCTTAAAGGGCCATATTTCCCCAGCCTTTTATGCAGGGCTGAAAGGGTTTCATCTCCTCTTTATTCCCACTTTCTCACACAAGAATCACAGTCCTGTAAGTTGCCCACAAATTGCTGCTTGTAGAGAGCATAAAGCATCATAGTCTAACAGTAAATTA
Source organism: Hypocryptadius cinnamomeus (assembly GCA_013400635.1). Classification (NCBI taxonomy): domain Eukaryota; kingdom Metazoa; phylum Chordata; class Aves; order Passeriformes; family Zosteropidae; genus Hypocryptadius; species Hypocryptadius cinnamomeus. Next base: position 24,497 of record VYZP01057574.1, on the reverse strand, counting down.
ATCTGTTAGACAAATCGTCTTTAAGCCTGTGTGTTGGGAGATATTTTAGCAGTTATTTTCAAGCATTGCTCAGCTTATTATTTTAAAGTTCCTCAGCAAAGCCTCCTGTCTTACAAATGAGAGGGGTTTTCAGTGGGGACAGGTTTAGTGCCATCCCCTGCTTTTGGTGCTTAACTGAAAGATATGTTTGTGAAATAATTTGGGGGAATTTAAGGAGAACTCATCACAGAACTAGATATGTTTCTGAAGAGTCCAGAAGTAAATAAATCATTGCAGGACACAATTCTGCAAAAGTGGCTGATGGGCCACCAAGTCCTTACAATGAGCAAGAAAAGAAACAAATCTGTTTTTCTCTTCAAGCTCAGCAGATAATTAAACCATCAGAGTTAAGAAAAGTGGTACCTATGACTGAAAAAAAACCAAATCTCAATCTTCTCTCATGTTCAAAAGTAGGCATAAAATACATATAGATACTTGCCAATTAACACGTGTAACCTATCCTCATATGTCCTACGCATTTTCATAATTAACTAGAATTTCTAATATAAGCATACAGTGCTAAAGAATGCATACAGCACACTTTAATCAAAGCCTGATGCAGGCTGCTAATGATCCTTCATTTTATAAGCAGTCTTAAGGCATTTAATAAAACCTCTTATTCTTTACTCCAGCAGTAACCATAGCTTAATGGCAAAAACTATTAAACTTATTGTAGAACCATTCAGTAGATTTAGCACATTAGCTTCTTTTGCATGTAAACTCACCCCAGCAGAAGAAGAAATGGAATTTGACATTATTATCACACCAGACTTCTCCAACTCTCTCCAAAACTTTCTCCTTGTCTTTCACAAAAGTAACAGATTTTGTCATTTTTCTGCCTATCTTCTTTTTCCAGATCAGGTCTAGTCCTAGCACAAAACTTTGTGATTTCCATTATAAAAGTTCACCTTTTATCCTTACTACTCATATTTTTGCCTCACACAATCTTTTGATGAATTACTGTACTTTAACTTCCTCACTTCTCTTTTTCTCCAGTCTCTTGTGATTATACCTCTCCAAAGCCTTTTGAAATGTAAACAAGTTATAGAGTCAGAATGCCTTCTTTCCACTGCTGCACAGATTCCTTCCACCTACACTAACGAATAGTGCAGCATGACATTCTTTAGCTGAACCTGTGGTAGTGCATCCAGTTTAAGGACATGATTTTGAAAAATCTCAATTCATAACCATGGTAGGTCTTGATTACAAAGGAGACATGCACTAAACTGGGTTTAATTTCTGTATATGATAAAAAGCTCATTAAAATATAGAAATTAAAGCCTTCTAAACAGATGGAATTTCCACTTACTGTCACTCATAGGGATGTAGATATCTGCATGTGTGTGTAGAAGTGTATCACATTTTGATCAGCCATGGTTCCTCCTGCAATATGAGAATTTATTACAGGGAAATGTATGCCCTCAGACTGACCATCAATCTTTAACCAGTGTCATAAGTTACTGCTGCTTCTTCGGTAGAAGAAAGGAAAGTTGCTCTTGGCATTTGTTCTCAATTCTTGTTTTATGGAGGTTCAGTATCCAAAAATGCAAAGACTTTTCTTCTTCTTCCTTTGATTATAGGGTAAACTCTATTACATCCATATTTGCATCTTCTCTCCTATCCCATATCAAATGTTACAGCTCAAATACATCTCTGACAGAGATCTGGTCTCTCAGTCTTTTAAAGTGAATTATTAGTCAACTATTCTTTTGGAACTCTTTTGGAAGGAGGGGCTTTTTGTTATTTGACATCTGGCAGTCATTTAAAGCACTAGCAAGTCCTCTTTCAGATCACTACACATATCTGATTTGCTTTCAATATTTTCTTGGTCTAAACACCATCCTATTGTTTTTCTTGGCAAAAAAAAATTAAAAATTCTGTTGGGTGGAGCTAGATTTCCACTGCTAGATTTTCACTTTACTTCATATTATAACAGATCCTTTAGAACTACCTAATGTGCAAAATCTGTTGTTTATACAGATCTGCAGCTGGCTTTGTCCCAGTTGCTTGAGAGTGATATCTAAACATAAAATAATCTCTGTATAAACTGTGGGTTTGTAAAATATGTAAGCGCTCTGTGTTTGTTCAGCCCAGGTCACTTGCTGAAAATGAAGGTTGTGCCTGGGTGATAACCATCAGATGCTGGTTCAGAAGGGAATCCAAATTTTTCCAAAGTTTTGTTATGCTCAAGTCACAAGGGCACGAGATGGGGACAGCTTGGGTAGAGTTTTAAAGAAAGCCATCAGCACATGCAAAAACTTACCCACAGTAACTGCACTTCCTTGAATTCTGTGACGTGAAGTAAAGTAAACAACATTTAAAGACATACCTAATTATGAGATTGCACCCTTGGAGTCATTAGAGCTGCAATCAGGAACAATGCCTCTTTTCTGCTCACACAGAGCAGTGATCCTGCTCTAATGATCCTGCTCTGATGATTAACTGCTGCTGAAGGGTAGCAAAAGGGAAGGTTAGAGCAATTTCCAGCAATGAAATGTGTGTGACTCTTGAACAACACAGCTTATCACATTAAGGGTCCTGTATTGCAAAAAGTAAGTAAAACTGTAATTATTTTAGTTTTGGTACAAGGTAATCTCACCTATCACTCTGACACTGTATTTGGGGTTTGAGGAGTTAATCTTAGGATAGCTGAAGCATATTATTTACATCAAGGTTTAGAAAAGCATCTTCTTATATTAGAAGAGGCTGCCATGTGAAAGCTAAGCAAAATATTACCTGAAAAAAAAGATGGATGCGGTCCAGTTTTAATGCCTGCTTTATAGGAAAACAAACTAGAAAGGTCAGTAGGTCATTTTTGGCAAAAAATTACTCTTAAGCTTTTCAATGCTTTTAATCAGGTATAATTAAATATATCACCCCCACTTCTGCTATATACATTACCACTCAACCCAGCTCAAAAATAGCACATACAGCTTGGCAAAATTAATAATTTCTTTTCTGATCCCTTTCCATAATCTTCTGCAAGCTCCAGAGACCAGAATCTCCTCTTACGGAGGTGTCACTGTCTAAAATACAGGGCCCATTTCCTTAGGACACCCCATAAACGAACATGTCAGCACAGCACCCTGCAGTGGTAGAACTCCATGTGCTGAGCTCTGATATGGAATTTGTCTTTTTTCCAAGTTACCCTGGGACTGGGACCTTCTCCTCAAAGCCTTTCCCTCTGAAATCCCCCCCTGCCCCAGAGTGTATTCACTGCAGCAATGAAAATGTTTGGGTGGCATCAGGTCATCAGAATGATTTTATGGAAGTTTAACATATTCATTCATATAATAAAACTCCAAGATTCCTGGAAATTTATCATTCTTTAAATCTTCAAATAATCTTTTCTTTTGCCTAGTTGAATATTGAAAAGATCAGAGCATAGATCTAATTATAATAAAGAACTTCAACTTAGTTTGTGGCAATCTTCTCTTCCAAGTTCCACCACTTCAATCCTCTTCGTGTCCTTTCTGAACTCAAATCTTTGCACACTAAATTATTACAAAAATATTCTGTGTAATCATATGGAATACAGGTGATTTAACCAAAACCTCAGCCCACGTTGGCTCAGTGGTGCCAAGGTTCAGGTGTGTGTGTTCAGGGGCTGTTTCTGTGCTCCCCACAGCAGGTGTGGCTCAGGTAACTCAGTGCTGCTAAACCACTCCAGTTCTTCCAGCCAGCCCTTCTCCTGACTCTAGTAAGTTTTGTGGCAAGGAATGCATTGCTTGTCTTTCTACAGCAATCATAAATAGCATTTATTGCCTTTACCATTGAAACTTGTTTCCCACACTCTGTTTTTTAACTTTCCACAAAACAATACCCACAGGGTGCAATGGGTTCATTCCAACAACTCACCTGCATCTATATTTGCAAACCTTTGGGACAAGATATTGAGCTCTCTTCTATGCCCTCCCTACCTGCTGGAGGGATTTGCTCTTGAGGGAGCAGGAAGCTGAGGCTCACCCAAATTTTGTTTCAATTTCCCAGTTAGGTTCAGAGTCAAGGTTACTTGAGTGACAATAGCTATAATATTTACCTTGTCATAAGCTTAACTATTTTTGGGGGTTTTTCCTAAAAGGTTCTCAAGTTTGCTTTTAGAAGGTTTGAAATACTACAGCGTTTCTCTAAGGATTAATACAGAGGGTAGAAAAGGCTGAGGCAATCAATAAATTGTCTCAAAAGAAAAAGAGGGGAAGAATGTCTCCTTTAACCTAGGGAATTTTGGGAACAGAAAGATTGTTTCTTAGTGAATAAGACAGTCAAGATTACAGTTGAGTTCTCTCTTTGGGAATTTCAAATATTCTCAGGTGGCTATAGTTAATTGTGTGCTTTTAGTTCATCTCTTCAGCCAGCAGCTGGCACAATTTCAAAAAACAGAAATACACAACTCAAACAAAAATACAAGATAGACCATGATAATCAACACATAGCAAATATAATTGGAGTTTAGTGCTTGGATCAGAGAGAGAGCAGCATCCTGACATGGCAAACGTGCCTGTTGGGACAGCTGCTGCACCTGACAGCCTGTCCTTTGCCAGCTCCCGTCTGCCTCTTCTCCCCACAGCCCCCGAGCCCCCTCCTGCTGTCCTTGGAGCCGTGATCTGTGCCTGTTGAGAGAGGGCCAGGCCATCTGCACCAGGTCTGCAGGCTGCCTTTGCAGAAGTGCTCAGCCCTCACAATGGAGTCCTGATTTTCCAGAGGCTCTGGCACCTATTCAGCCATCTTACTGCAGCATCCCAACATTTTCACAAGTGCTTGGCCATGAGCAGTTCCTGTTGACATGAAGCATGTCTGTGTGCTTATCTACAGCTGTCACCTCTTCTGCAGGTCCTTTAAACACCCCTTTGCTGGTGGCTGTGTCAGCACAATGACCTATCCCACTGTCAGGCACATCTCCAGGATGTGAGGTCCCACACGGGGGAGAAATCCCAGTCCCAGCAGCTGGTGGGCTCTGCTCTGCCTCGCTGGGTCCTGCCAGCAAACGTGGCACAGCCCCAGCTGCAGAGCAGCCCCATGGACCCCTCACCGAGCCCTGGTGTTATGGATGGAAACTTCCAGAACTCCTCTCCCAGTGCTCTCAAATGAGTGAGCCAGATCTCAGGACAGGAGGGGGAAAGAATGTGAGGTTGAATTCTTATGTGTGAATCACAGGCTCAGCATTGCACATGCACAAGTGGGTCTGTAAACAGCAGAGACAGGAGCAGTTAAACACTGCCTCTAACCAGTTGCACCTTTGCTCTTTGTAGGAAAACTTGATGGCATTTTGAAAATGGCTGTTAACCTTGAGGTGAGGTTCACAACAAATTGTTCACATTTATCCCCTCTTTGCAATGCTCCACGCAGATTTTCTTCAAGCTTGTACCATGAATGTAGCACACAGGACTCTCTCAGATTTCTGAACATTGCTCAGATAAAAACAACTTCTCCAGAAACTAATCTGGATGGAAATATTCCTGTTTTGTAAACATTTTCCCTGTATTTGTTAGGACTGAGATTGCCACCTACCTAAACAGAAGCACAAGGAAGTAAAGCCAAATTCCCTACTCCTCACAGGTAGAATGGGCATATATTATTGTTTAGAGAAAATGTTTTCCTTGCAAATGTGTCTCTCCTAATATTCCCTTCAAACTGCAGTTAGCATTGGTTTGATACTTCAGGTATAATGATGATTTGCTTTCATGCCTTTTCACCGTGCACTGTGCTCGGAAAATGCCAGTCTAAGTCACAAGAAACAGAGAGAATGCATGGATCCCCTCTGAAAGGAGGACCAGGGAAGTGGATATGCAGGTAAATCTATTGAGACATCCCACTACAATAACTGAGCCGGGCTGCAGGACACAAAGTCTGCCAAGGAGCAGAAATACTAAATTACAAGACATAAACAACAACAGAACACCAAGTCAGCTGAAAAAATCTAAACCAATTTTGTCCTCTAAAAGCAGTTTACTTGCCTTCATCTTTGCATTTTCAAGGGTTATCCTTTTGTACAACAAGTAAAAGAAACCTTTTTAAAATGATTAATCTGACAGTGTCATTTTTAGCTTTCACAACATCCCATGCTGTTATGACAAACAGTGCACAGTTCCAAAGAAAGGAATGTTTCTATCAAAGTATTCCACACAAGAACACAGAGCCCAGCATGGAATAACTAATGGCCCAAACTACAGCAGTAGTGGGTTTTTTTTTAATGTTCTTCAACCGAAGATGAGTTCAGGTTTATCAAGCTGTTATCCAAATCTTTTCTATGCATACAGTGTCCCTCTGTCTGGCTCAATATTTGACTTTTTCTAAACATATCATATAGCAACACAGAGGTGGGTTTTTTAAGGGCTCCCCATTCAGCACCATCAAAATATAGCTTCAGAAATGCCTTTATTTGTAGCATGTATATGCTGATGATTGTTCAAACGGGCTACTAAGAAAAGGGTGCAGATTGAAAAGCAATTATAGGGGATGGTACTTTCAGGATGGTTTGCTTGAAAATAGCCATCAGTTTGAAGGAATTTTGAGGGGCAAGTATCTTCCAGGGTGGATTACAAAGGATAGGAGGCAGGAGCCTGAGCAACAGAAGAAGGCTCTTCATGCAAGGAATTGCTGGGTCAGGTCATGCAGGTCCCTGCATGACATCTGAGGTTGTCCTGCCAAAATCAGCTCTACAAATTCAATTTATTTCAGTACAAACATAATATAATTTATTCATGTAAAGCCTTAAAATTTGAAAACCACTCCTTGATTTTTGACCTAAGCTTATTTTCAGACCACATAGATAGTAGGTCAAATGCTGGAGCTCCACAACTTGACTCTGGTGCCACATTACTTTCCCAATGTGCTCAGCTGTTTGGCTGAAGAAAATGGAAGCAATGATCAAATGATCACCACTACTAAATATCCACAAAACATGCAGATGCTCTTCCTTGAAAGATCTTCATTCTTTTTCTCATGACATGCTCACTTTCTGTCTGTGTAGTTCTGAAGGTTTATCCAAATCCCACTGAAATCAGTCAATTCTATTTCATCTCAGGGCCTATTTCTACTCTGACTAGCAGCACTTCAGTAGAAAAAATTAGAGATTCACAGCACTACAACTTGTCAAATGAAGTTCTATATTTTTAGCTGTTCAATCATAGAAACTTTTCAGCATTAAAAAGACCAAAAGGAGTAATAAAATTTTGCTAAAACTAATATAAGAGAAAGTGGACTTGAAGAAAATAGGTTTAGTTATTGGTTATGAATGCATACAGCACCAATATTTTTCTTCCTTACTTGTTTTTATAACCAGTTCCACAAAAACAGAATCAGGAAATGAAGTTAGGGATTCCAAAAGAGAAAGTGGCAAATAGACTCAAGCTGCAGATAATTTCTTCCCTGCATTATATTTCCTCACTTCCCCTCTCCCAGACAGTCAATTTTTTTACACTGAAAATCCTTCCAAAACAGGTCAAAGAGATCACACACTGCTGCACCATGGCTTACAAAAAGAAGGAAATGTTCATTGCTTTGCTAACATGTTATTGCCAGAAATACATTTCCTCTACAGCATTGAATCAAGAATTATCAGAATTGTTGTCTTATTGTCCTGATGCTCAGGTAGAGAGTGGTTTATCTGGCCAATAGATCCTATTAATGAAAGCTGGCCAAACTGCTTTTAACGAAAGCTGCAGTGCTGCCCTACCAGCATTCCAGACCTGAGCAACACTGCACTACTAGAAAGTATTCCAGAAGTTTTTGTGGTTTAGGCCACAAGGAATCTAACCATGCCAAAGTAATCCCTTGCCTGTGGTTTTAAAGACAATGGCATTTCAGACCAAATGAGTAAATGTAAGGCTGACTGATGACTGCTAGGAACTTACAGAGTCTGGGGAACTCAGGTGAGCTCAGGTAATGTTTGGGTGCAAGGATGGACTGAGGAGGGGTACAGGAGAGTCAGAAATTACTTGAGGCTATGGGAGGGTACAGGGTCTTGCCACATGTTCCAGGCAAAGCCACAGAGTGATTTTCAGCTGGAAACTCCTCCCCATATCAGTCTAGGGTAGTTGCCCTTCCCTGGATTCAATGCACCCTCTATTCTTTCCACTACAGGAAATAAATGAAATTTACCACTGTGCCAACACATGAAAGGATGTGTATTTTCCTTTACAAGTAGTGAAGCCTTGGGAAGGAAGGCTGGATAGTCAGGATCCTGGAAGCAATCCAGAAGGAGGACATCTCCTGAGGCTAATGCAATTATGGTTCCATTTTGGCTGGCTGTGCAAGGAGAAGGGACCACCTAACTCCCAGGAATACCAGGCAAAGGTTACAGTCCCAACACTGTGCAACACTGGGCAAGCCAGACACTGATTTTCTTAGTGAATTTGTGTAGGAACAGTTGGAAAAGAGGGATAGTCCTGACACTGATGAATCTGTAATCAGGGCGAGGGCTGGCAGCCCAAACAGTGTCAGGCTCTGGCACAGAGACCAGCTGCATGGGGACATATCTCTGCATTTCTGCAGAGCAGCTTGCTGAATCAAAGCTGAGCTAGTTTATTTCATGGATTATACATGTATTTAATTAAATTTCTGGATAAATATTTGTAGCAATAAGTTTTTGAAGTACTGCAAAGTTACATTGTATTAAACATTTATTGCAATCTTATGAAATATTCCTTGTGTTAAATATTTACTGTTATTTTCAAGATATTGGAATTGAGCTTATTATAAACATGGCACAAATGCAAAGCCATCTTTCTCAGAGCAATATACTTCCTGAGTTTCTTTTAGACTTATTTCCTGATGGATATTTGCCATTAATGTACCATGACTTTTTCCTTTATGAAAAAAGACCCTAGCTCAAGCTAAGAGAAAGTTGTAATTTAAAAGATATTTTCCACAGTGCTCAGCATTCTCACAATAATAACAGTTTGTCCTTTTCCTTACTGCAGCTATTGTATTAAATATTTATATTGATGTTTATTTTGTAAACAAAGAAACTGCATTAGGCTAACATAGGAAGAGCCCATGATGTGTTTTAATATCTGTATTTGTTTTATAACTATTTGTTGTGGCCTTTTATGCAATTGATTCAAAGGATGGTGTTAAATAATAAGTAACATTCTTTAAACCATATGAAAGTATTTGTATTTGCTGAAGATCAATTAAAAAAAAATAAAAATAAACTATGATTAAATACTGTGGAGAACATCCAGCCTCTATTTCATATGCAGGAAAAGTAGTGAAATTGCTAGTAAGTGTTTGATTTTCTTGAAGACAGTATGATTGTCACAGTATCCTTTGGAATTTGACCTAAAAACCTCCACAGGTTAAGCCCAGAGAAAGCAAAAGGCTTTTGGTCTGACATTTTTTGTGATATTTTCCTCCTGATCAATAATTGAACAGTCCAGCCAACTTGAAGGTGCTATATGTAGGACAAACGCTCACATTTATTTAGTTCATTATGTTTCTGAGGCTATCTTGGGATTTCTAGAAAGTTTGTTTCCTATAAACTCTCCTGCTGCTTGCAGCTGCACCAAGTAGAGTGTTCAGGCTGGGGAGAACCTGGGCTGTGTGCTGGAGGGAAGAGTTTTCACCTGCCCAGACCTATAGCCCTGGGATTTGTACACAGCAGTGTCTTTGGCATCTTTAGCACAGCAGGGTCTTACCTTACAGGGGTAACTGCTCTGCATCCCTTTGACATCAGTGTTAACACAGTCACCACTTCTCAGGGCCTTATAAATGTCTGGCCATTCTTAATCCATGCAGCACTTGGAAGTGTCTTGCTGACAGTTTTCTCAGTCATCATTTTAGTGCAGGTTGAAAGGTTGGGGGTTTTTTTCCTGATTATCTGAGGAATCTGACACTAAAAAGGCAAAGGAAATAAAAAATCAACCAAGAAACGCAATAAGGACAAACTGAGAAACTGAAGCATTTATTATTCTTCAGATAAGGTCGGTAAAGACTATCAATGCACCAACTGTTATCAGAGAAAAGGTGCTTGTGTTTTCCTGTCTAGTTAAAGCTGTCAGAGCTCAGGACATAATGCACATTCCTCAAGCTCAGTTATCAACACAGCTCAGATAGGCTTGTATATTTTTATGTTCCTACTTTAGCATCATAGTGGTCTTTTGCTGTACATTCTTTAGATTTTACACACATCTATTGGAAGTGTCAAACATTAGTTTAATGTTCTTAGATCTGTACTCCTCCTTTCAATCTGATGCTTTGTGAAGTATCAAAACAACTGCACTTACATGTTTCTCCAAAGCTGACTTGAAAGAGGAAAATTAAACTTTAAAGATGTACCAAACCTGGGGTGAAATCAATTGTTTCAGAATTGGCATACACCATTTTTCAAGGTCTGAGATAAAGACAGTCCTTGTGTATGATGTATGTTACCTGTATGCCTACAAAACTCTTACATAAATGCTTTCAAAAACTAGAACAAATTTTTTATTCAGTGAGCAGTAAGAGGTGTGAAATGTTTCTTTTTGGAAAGTTAAAATAATATTTGCCTGAAAATCCTGCATATCTAGAGAAGCAGCCTCAAAGTTCTTACATGTCTCTTGGCACAAAATTCAAGGGGCATTTCAGTGAATGTTCTCAGAATCATTGTGTGCCATATTTATGCATATTCAACTACATGTGTAGTTTCTAATTAATTCACAATTAATTGTTGTAAAATGTTGTTTGAATTCCCCAAGTACTTGTTGATGGCAGTTGGTTCATCTTGCTCAGTGTTGTCTTTTATTCCATTTTGCTGAATTCCACTAAACTAAATGAAGGTCCATTTTTATAGAAGTCAATCACAAGGGCTTCATGCACCAACCAGTGAGAGAGCATAATAATATTCTAAAATAAGAATAATGGATTGGGTTTTATGGTGCTTTATATGTTTTTGATCCCCAGATAATCTTTGGGAAGGCCCAAAGTCCTACTTCTACCTTCAAGCACTCTTTTACTTCTGTCCCAGTTTGCCAAAGAAATGCTTGTCCTTTTAAAAAGAACCTTTAGACTAAACCAGAAATCTGTCCACCGGGAGTTAGCAGACACCACTTGCTCTGTATAAAACATGAAGACAGAGGATATTCCTCAGCTGAATGAATGCTACAGAAAAATATATAAACAAGATAGGTGAGGAACAGCACACTGGCGAGCTGCTGAATTTTTATTTGTACAATGTTTTATAGACCATATTAAAATAAGAATCATTCATTTCCATTTACTATCAAACAAGATTTTTTTAGCGAACTCTAATCTTTAGTCATCCAAAAATAGCCATTGCTTCTGGAGCAAAGCTAGTTTTATTATGGAAAAAAAGTGCCAGCTTAGTTTCTGAATGTACCTCTCAGATTTCAATAATATTGTTTTGTTAGAAAAGGTATCCTTCCTGGTCCCATAGACTTCATTCACCTAGGAGTGAAACGAGCCTTATCATGTTGAATTAGTCAGTTAATTTCAAGGTCTGATCAGGGAAAAAAAACATTGCTGAAACTAACATGAACTGGACTATAAACAAGGAATTCTGATCCTGCTCTAAGTTCAAGACACTCCAGGAGCATTAGGAAAAAAAATTAAACTTAGGATTGAAACGGGTCTCTGTCCACTAACCAAGGACTTCTGGGTAATTCCTTGGTGTTTTAAAGTTCAACTACAGCCTCACTAACTAGCCTGGCATGTTAGGAGCAGTATCAGTGGTTTGCTTTAGTTATACTTTATTCTCATCATGTTCACATGAAACAGCCCAGGACCACCCAAAAACACTTCAACATATATTGTGCATGAATGTTAAAGCAATCCATGGGACAAATTGAAATATCAAACTGTGATCCCAGTCTTTATGCACGAATTCCATTGACTGACAAGTTTGGGTTTGGGGCTGTTTTAATATTTTGTTATCCATGTAAAACCACAAAGTTCCCACATGTCCTCATTATTCACCTACTGGAAAAAACCCTACATAATTATCAAAATACAGATTTCATACTACATATTTCCATCAAAATCTAATTAATGAGGTAAAAAATATGTCATGTGTTGGCGGGGTTCTTACGTTGCAGAGCACACACTTCAGACCCTTTCCAGTCCCAGGGATACACACTCAGCCTACCAGAGAACAAAAGGGCATAGCAGGAACTTGGATTTTTTCTATGATTGCTGCAGCATATGTCACAGTTGTGATAGCCACAACACACAGAGTATCACCACACAATTTCTGAAAGCTTCAACCCATACACAGATCCTACCATATCAGAAGGCTGCAAGCATCTGCCCTTCTTGTTCTTTAGCCCAGCCTTTTATCCCCTCCTGTTCATGCACTGCACCTGTGTGCCTCTGTTCCCTTTGGTGGTTGGTCAGTGCCCCTGGGCACTCCATGGCTCATTGCTGTCAGTGCTGCTCACCTGCTCCTCACAGCTGTGCCCATTGGGGATGAGGCTGGGCCAGCCCCATCCCAGTCACCACAGATTGTGTACCTACATATAATTAGAGAGAAACCTGAGAAACCAGTCCAGAAAAGCTAGACACTGATGTACAGGTAAGTGACTCTATTTGGAGTGACAGAATCCTGGGTGACTTGGGACTTAGAAAAAGATATACAGGCACCAAACATCACACTAACTTGTCTTTATGACAAGTCTAAGTCCTCGAACTTTTGACTACAGAAGTCTGAATTCATGGCTTTATATCATCAAATATTTAACTTTTAACTTTTATTGTTTTGTCTTAATGCATGAAAAGATGGGCTTTTTGGTAGTTCTTCTTTCTTGGATGCATTGGCGCAATTATTAAGGTCGATTATGAATCTTCTATTGGTTAAGCCTTGGACAAGGATCTTTCTATCCTGAACAGAGAAGCTTCTCAATAGAGAGAAGCCACAGCCACTTCTCAGGCAGCCCATTACCTGGATGTAGGAAATAAAGTAGCATGTTAAATAAAATAAAAATTCTGTAAATTGTCTTCAAACCGATTCCTGAAATATATTTAAAGATAAAAGGGGTCATACTTTGTCCTGCTGTATTCAGAACATACCAGTGATGAATGGGATGGCAGGATTTATGCAGATAAGTGTTTTTACATATATTTGTTTTAAACTTTACATGCTTAATTCTCCTTCTGGCTCATTCTACAGTGAATTGCAGAAGGAGAAGTCAACTCCAGTGATAAATTGCATAAGATACAATGAAGAGTATTCACTCCAAAAATGCTAATAGTGAAACCACCATGTTCCAAACACTTCTGTAACTAAGCCTCAAGGAAACAGCTCTTACTGAACAATGTTGTTATTCAACATCAGACTCGGCATCAGAAGCATTGGCAGTCAGGCAGTTCCTGCAGTGCTGATGTGCTGATAAAGTCATTCTTGCTTTTGGCTGGGCCAGGGCCCTAAAATAACATCACTGGCACTCAGAGGCAAACTCATGTCTGTGAAGGTAAAAGATAACACAGTACCTACTGTATCACAATTTTCAACACAAGTCACTTTATGTACTCAAAGTTCAGCTTCCCCATAGAGGAGCCACCAGGCAGAGCACTGCCCTGGGTTCACTTTTTGCTTCCCAGTAGGTCCCAAATAAGTATGACACACTCCTGTTGTCTTTCTCCTTAGTCATGAATCCTGTCTCTTTCCTGCAAAAGTACAAGGAAATAATATCCTGCCAGGTAGCTTTGCCCAATCCGAACAATGCTTTAGAAATAAATTTGTTCATCCACTCCAGATAGCATAAACTACTGGCAGGCTTACAATGGCTTGTGATATAAAAAACTTAATCACAAGAAACACGGCTAACAGTGAAATTACATTAGCTTGAACAATGTTTTACATAATCCTCAACTGCCTGATCTGACATATTAGGCTTGTTTTAGACTCTGATTTTCAGAAAATACCAGATGTAGCCTTTTCCCCCAAACTAACTGCTGGTATCTCTTTTGAGATCCATCAAAATTCACCTTGCACATGTCAGTTTAAAACTGATACCAGTACTATGGTAAAAAAAACCAAACAACTAAACTATGGTGCTCCTTTTCTGAAAATAACTATAATAAGGCATATAAAAGAAAACTTCATAGCTTAAGAGAACTCATTAATACAGAAAAATAATGCATTTCAGTTGGGTGTTTTCCCATAAAGTATCTCACTGCTCAGTTCAGAGTACCAGAGCTGACTAAGAAATGTGATGCTGTCTAGAGTCTTTCCAGAAGCTGACTGGACAACCAACCTCTCAAAACACTTAGAAGAACAATAACTGCTAGCAACACTTCCCAAGTTTTCTCTCTTAACTGAATAACGTCTAAAAGAAATATGTGTCATACACATAGAAATAAAATCAGAAACAGAAAATAAAGGTGAAGAGTGAGATAAAGAATTCCTAAAACTTTCTGTCAAGCTGTTTTACTCTGATTTTCCTGTAGTACTCAGTCTATGGTTATGCATCTTGAAATATGACACTTTTCAGAACACTAACTTAAAATGATAATTGTAATTAAAATGCATTATCTTAGTAAAATGAGATTTCTTATATTTTGCATACATTGTGTCCTGAAATAACCAGTAAAATAAAAAGATAATTCTCTGAACTCTCTGCCCAGAAAAATGTTTTCTGTTAGCACAGCTCAGGAGAGATAACTGTGCACTTGACTGAGCATTTAACATCAGGAAAGTTTTTAAAGTTTTCTGTTGCAGAGAAGAGATTGCTCAGAAAGTTTAATCATTGCAAAGATGCATAACTACATGAATTACTTGCCAGCAAGAAGAAAGGGGGAAATGTTGGGTGAAATTGAATGGGATAGAGCAATAGAGGGGGAAAAGGAAGATGCTGGAAGATAAACAAGTGTTAAAAAAGTCTGCTTGCTGCACACAGGGCTTCAGAGCCAACCCCTGCAATACTCGCAGCACCATAACAAAATCCTGCACATGAGCAAGGGTGGAGGAAAGACTGCACTCTGCACTGGAGCCCAGGCTCAGCCAGAGCTGTCCACCTTGATTCCAAACTTTTTAACATTCAAAACAATGATAAAAGATCATCTTGGACACGTAAAAGAAACAGACTTTTATTCTCAGCTGAGTTTAGGGAGCTCTGTACAGAAATGGGTGGAGAAGACAGAGAGTATTTTCTGTCTGGCACAGGCTGGGGTTTTGGGGCTGCTGCAGATGGTTCTGGGCTGCTGCTGGGTGCAGAGCACACACAGTACTCTTCCAGGGGCCCTTGATGCTGCCCCAGGAGCCCTGTGAGCACCTCAGGGCCTGTGTTTCCCATAAAGGCAGAAAACACACCAAAGCAGGGCCTGGGAGATGAGTTGATGCTCCGTATCTCAAGATTGCTTTTAATAGCAGCAGACAAGGCAGGGGAAGAAGGGGGGGCAGGCTGTGAAGGGAAAATCACACAGCTAATTGAGGAAAAGATTTTCTTTTAATGCTAAACAACCTTGAAGAAACATGATGCCAGTTTAGCTGATGATAACACTAAATGCTGGTTAAGGGGAGGGAAAATAGTTGTAAATACAAAGTGAGAGCAATGAAGTTCAGGGCAACTTGAGTAGATCAGGAGAACACACAGTCTTAAGCAACTGCAGTTCCAAGACAAAAGCAGCAATGTAGTGAGACAAGAAAAGAAATTCAAAATTGTCCTCTGTTGCAAACCACTAAGCATGAAAAGGCCCTTAGCCTGTTCATGAATAAGTCTTCTTCATGCCTTCCACATAGAGCTTGGTGGCAGGAAAACCTCATCTAGCATAAGCTGAACAAAAGATGCATGCAGAAACAGACTCAGGGGAGTAAGTCCAATTCTATAAGAATGAGTGAAGATTCATTTGAAGTGCAATAAGAAATACCAGAGAGAACATAATTTCTCTTATGATGAACAGTAGAAATAACAAGGCTATTAAGGGGAAAGGTATGTATTTGGGAGAAGTAAATAGTGGAGTGCATAAATGATAATGCTCAAGGGATGTAGGAAAAGCTACTTATGTGTCCCAACCCATGTAAATGTTTCTATATAAGCACAAAGCAGACCTTCAGACCTCAAGTGACATTTTTGATAATTACAAAAGACATGTTGAATTTGATGGATAAAAGTGAAATATAAGAATATAAATCTAATCATTTGCCCAGCTCCCTGAAATTTATCAGTGCATAAGTTGAAATACTGTACCTAACATAAATTAATGTGACACTAAAATATTACACATATTAATATTTTGCTATGATGGGTAAGCAAATCTACAGTTTCACTGAAATGGATTGTTTTCCATTAGCTTTACTTTTTCTTAGCAAATGAATAAAGGCAGCAGAAAACTGCAAGCTCAGACACTTTAAGACTTTATTAACCACACAATTACTTATGGTATTTGTGAAGAAACGAGAAGAGACATCCATAGAAAATGCCAAATAACCTTAAATTATTCCAACACTTACCTATATAGTCCATCTCTCTCCAACACCACATTTAGTTAGATTTATACCTGCAGTACAGTAATACCAAAAGCTTTTAATTTCATTGTGTTGCATAAAATTAGTTGCAGTGCTTTTCATCATCTCGTATTATGAATGATGGAAGGGGACAGACACAGTATTTAAAATGCTGACTGAATAAACCCCATGAGTTATTACAGTCACATATTGCAGGCAGAAAATAAAAGTAGGGCTAAGACTGAGAGACCTTATTCAGACTTAATTTTGGAGACTGTAATACAACATGTCTTATTTGCAGCTGTACAAAAAAAGGCAAGATATATGTCTTCCAAACTTGGCATCTGACACACCGGTCAAATCCCTAGAAATGAGCAAAGGGATTTTTTGGAATGAGATTATCAACATATTTAATGTCCTGAATCTGTATACATCATAAGAATAAACTTTAGCATTTCAGGGATTATTTAAAACATCTGGTCTCTCCTTTGGTTAGCAGAGTCCACGTTTGCCTTCCAGTTGTTGATCACAAGCACCAGAACAGACGTGGGAGCTCCAAACCCCCATGCCCAGGGCAGTGCTGCCCATGCTGGGCTGGCTGGGGGGACATGGACAGAGCCAATCTTTGCTAACCAAACATTGCAAGAGACATGAGAGACAGTAGGGGCTGGGGTGGAGGAGGAATGTACTCCAAAATAGCTATTTCTGTAAAATATATGGAGTTCCTGCAGATTCAGAATTAACACATTTAACTGTCTTTTTCCTTGGAATTTTAATTATTATACTTTTACAAGCTCTTGTGACTCATAAGCAGCATTACTACATATAGACTATATCATACTACTAAGTCAAGTTGTTAGGATATTCCACATTAAATCATTAAAAATAAATGCAGCTGCTCTTTCTTGCTGCTGATACAACTCGTCAAGCATCCTCTTTGTGTGTGGACTATCACATTTAGGTTTCAGAATTACAAAACAAAGAATTTATACATATAAATTTATATATATATTTCTGCCACATATTCTTTTTCTCATCAGTAGTGAGGGGGAAAAGAAAACCAATGAGGTTTTGAATAAAAAATGTTTAGGATTAGTCATAATATTCATGCAGGATGTCATAGATTCTGTTCATTAGACACTGGGAAAGGGCTGGTGTATCCAAGCATCATTAGACTTAGCAATAATATCCTAGATAGTAACCGTTCAAAAATTATCATAATAGTAAAAGCAGAAATAAAACCAGCAGCCCTGTTTGCTTCATCCCAATCTACCAAAAAACCCACCAACGTGTCTCAAGAATGTGGATATATAATCTGTCAAGATATAAAAGATCATGTCCAAATTATTGGTTTTGATTAATTTCCTTCTGCAGTAAGAAATCTACAGCTTGTATACATTGACCAAGTCCCACAGGTCATTCATATTTACAATTCTTTTTTCTTAAGTAACGTCTCATGTACCATCATGCACAAGTGATAAATGGCGCTTGTCAAACACCCAATCGGCAATTCACTTTTTGACTTTAAGGGTCACACTGCAAGCACCTGGAGTAAAATTCCCCAGAAAACTCTGCCAGCTCTCTATTCCATCTTCAGTTACATTGGTGTAATTCAGACAAGGAGAAATCTAAATCTGTTCTGAGCAGTATGAAAATGATACTACTGTGAAACACCCACGTGCACCAAGCTCTATTTAACAATCCGTGCTCTATTTCAGGGATTCATGGTGGGAAAAGTAATAGGGAGGGTGTCATCAGTTCTGAAGGTAATTTAAAAGTTATATACATGCCATAGACAAAGAGCTGGCAACAGTATAATGCAGATACTTATGATGAATCTTTAAAAAAAAAGAAAAATGCCAAATCTAGCATAAACTGCACATAGCTGGAAGGTTGTCACTAACCTCATTAAAAAGGCTGATACCTGCAAAGCCTGAACTTTCCTTGATAAAGGAAGCTATGGAGTTTAAATTGTGACCTTTTGGGGCATTTTTCTTATAAAGGTCACTATTTTGTGACAACACTGCAAAATCGATTGGTTCATCTGGTCCCTTAAAATGCATTACAACTGATATCACATGGACCTGGGCAGGATGCCTTTGTCAAATATTGTTAAAGTCCCACTGTTTTCTAGGAACCATAATTGATGAAGTGTGAAAGAACCAGTTCCCTCAATTCTGCCTGATTTCTCATTAACTTATTTCTTTGGCTGACTGGCAACTGCCCAGTTCAGCAGTGGTTGTGTTATCATGCAAAGTCAAAACCTACGAGCTGAGCTTGCCAAGAAAGGTTTGAATAAGGAGGTGGGAGAATGGGCAGAAAGGGCCTTTGTTCTACACCAAAATTAAATTAAACTAAAACATCCATGTCCCCTGAAAGTAAATTTTCTCCTCATGCCTTTCTCATAGAAACCTTCAATATTTGTGAAACACAACTTGGAACACAGGCCTTGCGTGAGATGATTAGTTTTCTAAATTGAAAAACAATTTTTTGTCTTTGTTTCTTCATTTTCTAATATTATTTCTAGCGGTAGCTCAACATGACAGATTGGGTATGTAAACTGAAAGGGAATTACAGATTTTCTCACTCCTGAAAAGATGTAAAACAAGCATTTCATGTAAAGAGTAACACTCATGGGGGCATAAATATCAGTTCTGTGAAGATGCACAGACAATATATTCAGGGAATTTGCTGTGTTACTAAGAAACCTCTTCATTAAAGGGACACATTTGTTTGGATTAGACTCTGCCAGTTGAACACAAAGTCCTCTTCCTGAGAAATCCCCTTCATTTCCTGACATTTGTAAAGTACTATGAAATGCTAATTGGTCTCATCAGCAAACAATTAACATTCTGTTCAGTTTTATTCTCAATGCAAAAATTATAATAGGAAATAAAATGTCATACAGCAAAGGGATAGCTGAAGACTATAACGAGACAATCATATCTTCTTTTAGAGGTTCTGTTTACCTGCCTATGACCAGGTAACCTGTCCTTCCAGATATCCACAGCCTTAGCAGCCAAAAACAATAAACATTCCTGCTTCTGACAAGTTGACTCTGGCCAGTGAAGTCTGCCTCTGAAAGAAAAAAAAAAATATTATTCTAATAAAAAATCTGTCTTTGATTAGTTTTCTTTAACCTCTGTGTTCCTATCTTTTCTTGCTAACCCACAAAGAGGCCTCAGCTGATCACCAGTTTGCTTCTTTGCCCCAAACTTTGCTTCCTCTTGCATTAATAAGTCAGGCCTATCCTTTCCTCTCTCCACCACCAAACCTTGGAAAGGGAAGCCCGTCTGTTCTACTCTGTTTTAGTACAAGATGCCTTTCATAGTTCTGCTGGGCTAAATACTGCAGAGTTCAAGCACAACATGGTATTTGAATTAAACTAACATGTAAGAACATTTCTGGATAAAAAATACTTTATTGCCACCAATTTAAAACCATAAACATACTTTGAATCCAATTCAATATATTTCTTATTTGTCCCTGATTCTCTCTTGTTATTATTATTAGAAGGCATAAATTTCCAGCAAGGCTTGTGCTTGACAAGGCTCCATTATTTGCACATGACAAGGTTTATCAAAAACAGTTGGATTTTTATGAGGAGTCTTTTATGTTTCCTTCATAAAATATAAATAAATGAAAAGGATTAGATGGAGGAAGCAGAGTATAATTCATCACCAATGTGAAGCAGAAGGAGCAGGCTGCAGATGGATGAACTGAAGAACAACATGGTGACTGGAAATCCTTCTCTCTCAAATGTCGGGGAGCAAAGAGCATAATAAAGGAACATTGACTTTTCTTGCCATTTCAAGGTGTCCCTGAAAGTACAAAGTACAGACTCTTCGTGAAATGCAAACCCACACAGAAAACAGCAGTAGAGTTGTCCACTTTTTTGGCTGATATTTTTTTCATGGTTGCAAAATAAATTAAAGGACCAGAAACTTAAAATTAAATTTGTTCCCTGTAGTTAAAGAACACTTAGGAGGAAGAAACCTTTTAAGGTGGCAGTGTCTTACTTTGTTCACCATTACCCTCATGTCAGTCAGAAAAAAATCCATTCAATTGCCTTGTATTCCCATGAAAACTGGTGGAGACAACAGCCCACATTTTTACCTAACCAAACCTAAAAAGTCATCCCGCAATCCTAAAGCAAGCTCATGGGCTTACTTCTGCCTACCATATATGCCATGCCACATCAAGAAACTCCAGGAGTGAGGCTGTTCTCTTACACAAGGTAATGGCACATCCAAATTAGGCACATGGTAATTGTGTTCATTTGGAAAGAATTTGCAGAGCAAGCCACAAAAGTCTGATAAGCAAAGTGGTGGTGACAAGCATCAAGTATTGAATGGCTCCAAAATCTACCTTTTCAAGCCCAGCCCCTTCTTTCCAGCACAACTGAATTTCTGTTTCTCTTGAAACTGTAAAATTTGGGTGTTTACTTTTTGTCCAATTCAGAATGAAAATATTTTTGCATATGGCAAAAATGCTAACGTTTAGTTTCAGTAAGGTGAATACAAAAGCTAAAACACATACAAAACATATCAAAATAGCAGAAAGTCAAGATACCTTATTATCAAAAAAGAGTAAAAATACATTTGTAACCATCTATTGATGCACATTTTCCTGTTAAATTTCATAAAAGGCGTTATATTCTCATGGATCATTTCTCTTTTGGTGAAACTTCAGTGAAAAACTTCTCAAAATGGTACAGTTGGAAATGGGCATTTCCAAGAACCTTCCTGAAATAAAAGCTGATGGTCATCATAGTTATTTAGTGTGGAAAGCATGCAGTTTTTAGATGCAAGTGCTATGCAAATTCCCTTGCAGATGAATTATGGAAATATTATCTTACATTAAACCATTGCTGGGTTCTATGTATTTTTTCCAAAACAAGTAAAAAGACCCTCCCTTAAGCTGGTCTCTTGCTACCCCATAACCTCACCTATAAAAACTTCTGGGTTTTCATCTATATGAGGTGTGTCTTTCTTCCCACACCTACACAGGACTTTGCCTGTCAGTGCTAAATCTGTTTGCAGCAGCAAAGGAGTCAAGGGAGAATATCCTTAGAGACAAAGTGAATTATCCAGAATAACTATGAAAGCTTAAGTTAAAATAATGGCTTACAGAATGATGGGTACAAGATGGAAAGAGACTGTCTCAAGGAGATAAATTTTGCTAACAGTTTTTCCACAGTGAAAAGACATATATTATATTTAAACAACCCTCTGACTCAATTGTGTGAGAGATGCAGTAGAAATCCAATAGAGAAACATTTTCTGGCACTTTTACATCACATGCTCAAAGCAGGAGTTAAACCACAAGTGTTAATGTGCAAGCTAAAGGAAAACATAAACATTTTATTGCTATGTTTTAGAATTAGCTCAGAAAGAACTAATGTTTTCCTCTTTCCTTCATTTTAATATAGTCATTTTAGACCTGGATCCTACAAATTTTGTACATGTGATTTGGCATACAAGCAAAGCTGAGATGGCATTAGGGTTTGCAGGATCTGTGCCTTACACTGCAAGTTCTTAATGCACTTTTCCACCTGTGCTAAAGAGAGAAACAATTAATGGGACATGGGAGAGATTCAGGTGCCATTTAAGGTAAACTCATTCCCAGGAATTCCTTTTGATGCAGGCTATGTAGCATTGCACTGCACTAACTAACTAAATCTCTGCATTAATCAAGTCCATCTTTTATTCATGGGTCTGAACATTTTCATTGTTGGAAATGAATTGTGACCTCCTGGTACCTGTCCCTCTGCCAGGCCCTGTATTAAAGGTGTTGGATATGCCCTGATTCAATCAAGTTGCACAAATCTGATTCAGATGATGACAGAATCTGACCAGATAGCCTTATTATTTGTTTTGGACCGTTGACTAAATCTTTGGCACACCCTGTACTGGATTATAGTATGGATCAAAACAGGGTAAAAAAATGGTGCCGTGAAATGATATTTCAATATATGGGAGAGCACCTACATCTGATCTGCAGATGTGCTGGTAATAAACATATGGCAAAACCCAACTCTAGGCAGTATGGGAAGGCTTTCCTATATGCCATAAACAAAGGCATCAGCATTACATTTATTCTTGTTTCTCCTTCTGATCATTCAAAACAACATGATGCTGCTACCATTTAGCCCCTCTTGTTTCTGGATGTAGAGCAATGATTTTCATGAAATCAAAATTAATGAACTCACAGAGTACTGATATTTAAAGCAACATTCAATGAAGACATATTAGAGATATTAATGGCTGCAATCTGGGACTCATTTCCATTCAAATGAAGCAACTAATTAATTGAGAGTAGTCAGCAGACAGAGTCCAGCAAAAAATAATTGCTATTCTACAGGTGACTAGAGCTGTCCTTGTGTCTCCTTAATAAAAGAGGGACCTCAGTCACCATTCTAGTTTCAGCCTCTGCTGACATTCTGTATGTCAAGAAAGTGCCATATGTGATGTCTCTGGAACATCTGGGATCCCTGGGGCAGGGAGTGAAATGCAGAAGTGACAGGGGAGAGCTGATTTATGCACTTACTCTCTCCCCTGTGTTAGACATTAACAGATTGTGCCCACTCCTCACCTTGTACCAGAGCAAATACCAACCACTGAACCACCAAAAGAGTGAACAGAGGAGTAAAGTTAAACCAGAGCAAGCTCAAGGCTCCTCTGTGCTCTGCACTGAGATTTGTCACAGCAAGAAGGTGTTAGGTACAAAGACAGGTGTTACAGCAGGAGCAGAGCATGTTTGAAACACAGTGGAACAGAGGAAAGGTCAGACAGAATTAAGTGAACAAAAGAGGCACAAAGAGACAAGTGGACAGCTATTTCTGTCACCAAAAAGGGCTAGAAGGGATCAGTTCTGAGGAGCTGCAGTTACACCAGTTGTTTTTTCCTATTTGAATTCAGCTGCAGTGGTTTTCCAGAGCCAGCTCAGTACGTTGCACAAGGTGAGCACTGCAATTCCAGGACACAGAGGGCAGGGGCTGATCCAGTTTATGCAAGTTCTCAGACACAGGGACTCATTGCTCAACAGGACCAACCAGATGCACAGGAAGCAGGTTGCAGGTGCTACACACACACCATCATCACCTCTTGCAGAAGGCATTTGCTATCTCTGAATAACACAGTTCATGTGCAACTACCAGGCCATGTCCCCTCCTGTGCCCATCCTGCCACACTGGTGAGAAGGTCACCTAACAACAAGCAGGACTTGGAGCAGGAAATCTGAAAGCTTCATAAAAATGATTGTCCTGTGAGCTGAGTTCCTCATGCCTCAGTCTGTCAAAAGAGCACAGGAAGAATCTGGAATGACTCCTGTGCATTTCTTCTGAGTCCTCATCACATCAATGGCTTTATTACACACCAGGATGAGCCACCTCCAAGACTGCTTCTCTGTTTGTGGCTGTGATTTGTCACTGCTTTCATTCTTAATAACAGGTTCACAAATTCAATCAGGGAATACAGAAAAATATCTCACACCATCTGTTTAAAAGGTATATTTCACACCCTAGGGCTGATTCAAGAGCTAGTAAAGAGGTGACAGCTTTAGTCTAGCTCTTAAGATCTTCCTGTATGTCTTTAATAGTAGCTAAAAGCAGCCTTTAGCTCCAAAATTTTATCACAGTCTGAAATGCACAGGTGATAATCACATATTAGGGCTCAAATTCTTCCCCACTAATCACACAAGATATCAGTTCATTCCTTGCATAGTCTGTTATTTAAAGGAGATTCCTTATCAGCTGGTGCATTGTTATGGGCAGGATGGGAATCCTACACTCTCTAAATCAAATCCATTTGTATGTACTGAAAAGGAAATGCATGTGACAACATTACTAATTATTATTATCACCATAATCATTGCCATCATCCTGCTTGCTGAGAAACATAAAGTAACATATTCCATTACTTGGAAATACCAAACCATTAAACCCAAAGAACAAGGAACTCATTAAAAAAAAACCAAAAACATAAGATAGTTGATCAGAACATCACTATTTTCTGTCCAGAAAAATTGTTTTTCCTCTCTAAGAATTGATTAACATTTTGCAAATTTTGTACAGAGCTGT